>JAVFBZ010159808.1:0-10872 GCA_032466195.1 Katharina tunicata | reverse complement strand
CTATGTGACATCAAAACACTGCCATCATATAAGTGAAATACCCTTGAGCAAGATATTTATTACCAATCAATCAATCAGTCAGTCAGTCAGTCAGTAGGTGTTGCCCTTGAGACGTGTCAAGCACATGAACTCATGTCTTTACCGGCTTCCTCCTATCCATACTCAACTTTACAGGCCCCAAATAACATGTTTGACACAAACTCCATTACAGCCTAAATCACCAAGTTATAAAGCAAGTTAACCTCAATGTTGCAGGGTCAGTTAACTTACGGACAATGGGATGAACAGAACACAGAGCTCAGTTTTGCTGATTTTAAATTCACCGTCACTCACTATTTCTTAAAGAAGACACCTGATGAAGGTCAAGACTCTGAAGGTCGGGATTCTGAAGGTCGTGATGATGATATTGAAGACAATGAAGGTAACTGACAGAAGAGATGTAACTGATTATGGTCATTCAATGTCATATCAATCATAAAATTAAGCCTCTCAGAAAATACTTAGAATTTTAAGCTACACAATGTATGACTTCCTCAAAAGTGATTTTTTTTTTCACATTTTGAAACAAACCAGAATCTTGGAATTCAGTACTATTACTGGGCTTCATACATACTTAAATAGTTTTGAAAATTATTTAAAAAAATCAGAAGTATCCCAAAGTACTTTGACTTTGAAGTGATAACTTGGTAAAACTTCCTCTTACACTGTACATGCTCAGGTATTTTGTCAGACAGTCACTGACAAAACTAAATTTAGGTACTGTGTAAATATTTGTTGATGATTATCCATTCATACATGTTCCCTATGAGTGAAGAAGTGTAACGATGTCATTTAAGACTCAGCAATGAAACAAATATATAAATATAAACAATAATCAACCCTATTGGGTTTTCTGAATTTCAGACCAGATTCCGAATGCGTTTCTGGACATGATGTCTATGGACAACGACTTTCCTTCCAGAGCCCATTGCCTCAGTAGATGGTAAACTTATCTATCACTTACAAGCAGAATTAAATTCTATAGATAGCTGGTTGTCCGTGACATCTTCCAAAAACATTTTTGGAATCTATTTTGTGGTGGCGTCTTCAACTGCTAATTTGAACATAGAAGAACAATTTCTTTTTGCTAATACCAATCATAATCCGTGAATACCCAAATAAGGGACAATTTTGTTTGTTTGTTGGTTCTTCTTTTTATTTTGCATCCATCCAGTTTTAACTATTCAGACCCTCTTTGTGTGTGAAAAGATTGTAAAGTATCATATGATGTACAGTGTGTGTTGGTGTACCCCCCAGTTTAAAACCTTCAACATTATAGGTTGATAGCCCGATGATGAATAGTTAAACAAATTTACTTTTGTATCTAATTAATTATGTACAGGAGTTTAATTTTATTGTTATATTGTTTATGGCCAAACTGTTTTAATTAATATCCCCATTGGTTTACAGGTATGGGTTAAGAGATTTTGTTGTTGTTGCACCAGTGAATGATGCCATAGATTCAGAAAGCCGGAGTAAACTTTTGGTTAGTTCGGTGAATATTGCGCTTAGCAACACAGGATGGTGAGTGTTTCTTTCTGTAGCCGTTATTATACCTCCGGAACAGAGTGTATTATAGTATGGCCTGTGTCCGTCTGTCAGTCTGTGCGTTTAAGTTATTTACCTTTTCTTGTAATCATTGTAGAGCCTCGTTTTTAACTGATTTTTACAAAACTTCGTACAATGGTAAAACATGATAATCCCTCACAGTCACTGTTACTGTGAATATATATTTTGTTAACATTTTCTTGTTAGCCTTGTCTCTAGAAACTTCTTAATAAAATATAAAAGACAATCTTATAAAACTTTACACAGGTCCGTTATGATTATGTCATGAACAAGTTTTAATTTTCAAGGTAGTAGACTCGAGGTCAAATTAGCTATTTTTATTAAAGAAATTGTCATTGCTTCTGCGATTTTTGCCCGAGTAGAATTTTCATTTTCACAGATATGTCTTGTATTAAAATATCTCTTTAATTTTGCTGGTAACTGTATCTTTTCTTTTGTAAACCTGATGTTTTATGTTCCTATTTATAAAAAAAAAAATAGTGTTTTATTCATTGAAGATGATATTAATAGATTGCAAAAATGTTGATCAACAGGCTTAATTCTCGCCAATTAATTAATTACCATCACTCCATTATTATTTATTTGTATTTTACTTGCTGTCTTTTCAATTATCTAGTGCCAATTGCATATCAATTTGATGATCTAAAAGCAATAATATTATTATTATGCTTATCAAGTTTGAGACAACAAATACGATGCAAATCCAGTTGACAAAATCAAGAAAATCAGATATATACATTTTAAACTTATCATGTTAACCAAAATCACTTCTTTCTTGCTAAACTCATAGGTTTTGACAATATTTTATGTATCTGTTGTACTTTTGTTGCCCCCTGACTATGGGCAATACATCTGGGGCCAGTTTCACAAAGCCTTTGCCATGTTTCAAACTCCCAGTTGCCGTGACGAACAATACCTTCAGCACTAGACGTCATAGTAACTGAGTGAGCGTAAATTTGCTAAGGCTTTGTGAAACCAGCCCCTGGAGCTTAAATTCATTCTCTAGATGCTTATCTCCATAGATACAATATGTTATATTGCAAACTATTAAAATTATTAGAATGTTTTAGTGTCTCTGTTCAAAACTACTGTCGTCATCAATCAATCAACCAATCTATCAAACATTCTCTTGAGAAAACAAAATCTTCTTCTTAACTTTTTTGTTTTTGTTTTTGTTTAATTTCAGCCCCGTTCCAGTGTTTGTTCAGATTTTACAGAACTGGCGTAAAATGTTCAGTGGTGTGTGTGTAGCGACTGGATTAAGCACACAGTTTGACATGGTCCATTTAAAACGAATCCCATCTCCCTATAACCATTTGGCAGGACTTTTAGATGTCTTCAAAGGCAAATTGGTGAGTCAAGTTCTTATTCTATAAGGGGTTTTCCTTTATTCCTAATTGTTCTTTACATGTATGTGCTTTGGCACCCCCACCATTTACACAAAATAATCATAAGTTGTGCTAAAACTACCCCAAAAACAAAATGAAAGTATGCAGTGTCTCAAGTGGATGTTGTATTGCCAAGGACGAGTTAACCTTTTCTCTGGGACGAGTTCATTTGTTGTGTTGTCCTGTAATTGTCCTCTATAATTGTCTGCTTGCTGCCAGTTATATTGGGGGTGGTTTCCTTCACCCATTGGGCGGGTACGCCATCATGTGAGAGAAATAACATACCAAACAAAGAAACCTTCACCAAATGTGCAATAATCTTCAGTATGGTATAAAACCCCCAATCAATCAATCAAACAAACAAACAATCTTCTATTATGGCAAATAAATGGAAACTTATCATTTATAATTTGTCTGATCACAAAAAAGTAATATGTACCCTCAGAAATCTACATATTTGAAAGAAAAGGTAAAGTTTAGTGGCTTATTATGGGTTTACAACAACAACCAAATGCTCGTAGTTAAAATGAAACATTAATTTGTTTTCAGGGTACAGCCACCGTCTCCCTGCCACCAGTATCAGTGTCTGTCAGGTTCACGTATGTTCTTCAGGACTGGGTGAACTCCCCTTGGCCACAGGGGCCTCCAGGTAATGTAATGTTGAATGTGCTCAAATAACCTAAATAAAAAATTATTACAAAAAGTTTATTTTTGATATACATAAAATTTCCTTTAAATTACAGGATAAATTATATATGTTTTTCAATAAGCCTTTGAAGTTATTAAACTTCATTTCGCAGGCTGTTGGTCGATGTTTTTCTTGTGTTCTTTTGGCTTCTCCTTGATCATATAAGTGGATAGCTCTAATATGATGTAAAATAAGCTGTCTAGACACAAATGTACAACACAAAATCTTTATCCTGCTCGCTAGTAAATGAAAAATAAATCAATACATAGCCTAATTTTCTCTAGTCTTGTTATTTCACTATAGTTATAAAATATTGTGCAGAAGGAATATGTGTTTGAGTGGGCACACAAGGAAGGAATTGAGGTTTAGTCTAGTTTTCCCAGTTTTCTCCACAAGTGACACTACCCATTCTTCGTCTATAATAATAACAGTAATAGTAATAACTATAAACAGTATTATAATAGTCAAATTAATTGATCTTCCTTGGCCTTCCAAATAAATTGGCCTTCCTTGTAGTCTTCAAGTTATACAATGTTTACATGAATATGCAAAATTGAAACAGATAAATACTACCTTTGGACATCATTAAAATATTGAGAAAAATAAGCTTCTTGATAACAAATATTGTTTTTTTTAGATTTCTCATCTTGCCTCAGTGATGAAGTAGGTTTCACAGATTTAGGAACTTTGCCCTTTGGAGCTTTTGAAGACCCTGTCAGGTATTTTAGTGTTCAGATTTAATGTGATAATGGAGTTTCAGAATCTTGCAATAAAAAGTTAAAAAGGTTAATAAAAGTAATAATTTTAAGTGTCATGTTTTCAAGATATTTTAAATAAATATATTGAATAAAAAAAACCTATAAAGTACCCCAAGTTGTATTTTTTGTTTTAAGTAACATAAGCTTACATAATTAGAAACTATGCATAATATCAACTCATACAGTTTGGGCTCTTTATATTAAAATTTGAATTTGATAGAATTAAATAATAGGTCACTCTTTTGTTTTCAGCGAACTCCATCTGTCGTGTACATGGCCCAGTCTGTCAGAGGAAATGATTGTGGAAAACCATGCCTACTCGTCAGTATTACATTTCTGAATGACAGATACTCTTTACTTTTAATCTACTGTTCATCTTGTTTTGTTGAACAGTGTATGGTTTAAGACAAACAATTCAACAAAGAAAATATGTTACATTAACCCCTGATGATGGCCCTCTGGCTAAGGGTAGTATGTATCAAGCTTACATTCATACTGTCATATTGGAGGAACATTATCTTTTCAACAGAGCTATTAATGCTTGAATTGACCTCAAATGATTAGGTTGTGGTAATGTCTCTGGTTACTGTTGGAATACACCGCCTTCATAAAAGGGAAGTACTCTTTAACAGGATGTTAAACACCAGTCAATTTAATTCAATTTATTTAAGTCTCTGTTGTTGACTTAATAAGTCGGGGAAGCCTTAACATGAATTGTAAAACTTAAATAATTTTCGGTTTTGAACCTTTTTGTGTCTCTTGTTAACAAGGTTGTCGCGGTGCATTTACCTGTGGGCACCTGTTGATCGCACTGTACAGGTAGACACCTGTTGATCGCACTGTACAGGTAGACACCTGTTGATCGCACTGTACAGGTAGACACCTGTTCATCGCACTCTACAGGTAGACACCTGTTCATCGCACTCTACAGGTAGACACCTGTTCATCGCACTCTACAGGTAGACACCTTCTCCCCATCCTGGTTATATGGGGAAAGCTGGCGTTGCATAAGTTGTCATTTGAAAGAAGCTGAATATTAATCTGATAAATACTCTTTGTTACAATTTTCTGAATAACCAACAAATGATTCCTCTGTTTTAGAGATCTGGACCCCCTTCAGGCCCCACAGTGGGCGGTTCGAATACAAATGACAGAGGATCCATCATGTCTTCTTGGTACTTTCAATTTTTCACCTACATGTATCTCATATGTCATCAAGGCTTCTACAGTAGGGTAAAGTCTCTCTGTCCATTGAATGACATGAAAATGACAAAGTTTTCTTTATTGGCCTGCTTACGTTCTTTATTGGCCTGCTTACGTTCTTTATTGGCCTGCTTACATTCTTTATTGGCCTGCTTACGTTCATTCTTCTTGAAGCACAAACTCAAAATTGCTTTGTAAGAACAGAGTTTTCAAAAATTATTTTTGTTTAAGAAAACAGCATTTTTGAGTGGGGTGGTTGGTTGAGATTTGATGTGCCCTGGCGCTTTGCTAGCTTAATGGCACCAGGAAGTTGATTTGTTTCAGCTGTTTTCGTTTCTCTGCTCTGTTTCTTTATTTTGTAAAGTGGGTGGCTCACATGACTGAAATTAAGTATGCTGTAAAACACAAAAGCTTTTATAGATGTACCTTTTTATGTAACTCTGCCCAGAAACCTGTTCATTAGGATTATTGATACTTGCTTTTTTGTTTATTTAATTTAATTAATAACTGGCCTTCTGGGTTATGAAGTTTGTTTCAAGCTAGCATCCATAGGGGGGAATATTATCTATCCAACAAAGCTAAGAGTTGCAGTGACTTTTCATTGTTTGTTTGTTTTAATTGACTTCTGCTGTTGCGAACTCGGTCGTCATATTAGTGAAATACCCTTGAGCACTGTTCTGAATAAGTCAATCATGTAATTGCAGGTGATTATTTGTCAGAATTTCTTCAGTTGTGTCACTCGAAAGAAACCACAAATCAGTTGTTGGGGAAAGCTCTGATGGATGAAGATGATAAAGGTATGGTCAAGGTCAAGGTCACAGTCATGTGAAATTTTAAAAGGTCAAGGTCAAGAAAGTAAAAGGTCAAGATAATGTAATTTTAAGTTTACAAAATTGTCTTGTTACTTTATCATGCTGTTTTGTTACTGGGACTTACTCATCAGATTTAGTGAAAAGAAAGTCTGTATGAAATATTTGATGCTATGTGAGACAAAGGTTTCATGGAATCTATTTTCATTCAATAATTAAATGTCGTGTTAAGTATGAAAATGACATACCTATTAAGAAACTTAGAATTTCTAGGATTTAGATAAGTATTGGCTTCTGGGATGGCCTACATTTTAAATAACACCATAGTTAAAAGAAGCACCTTCAGATGTATTCAAGTACAGTATCATATTATTTTCAAGATTTAAGGGATATCCATGAGTTTTATTATTTTCCTGATATTCCCTGATTTGTGTTCTCTTCTCAGACCAGGGTGCTGACATCAGTCAAGTCTTACAGCGACTCACAGAGCCTGCTGTAGGATATAAGATACCTACTTTGAACTCGGTGACCTCTGTGATGTCACGTGCTTCCACAAAGTTAAAGGTCAAACCAGAGGAGTCACCCATACCCACAGAACTTTTAAACACTGTCTTACTGGTGAGTTACCAATCATTTTAACAGTTTCAGTCAATAATTATAAATATAGTAAATCTAAGAATAAAATTTGATTTACTTGCAGAAGATTTCTGGAAATTTTAATTTTTTACAGTTGTTATTCTCAGCATTGTAATATTTTGACTGCGAGTCAAACTTGTACAGATGTCAGACAATTTAAAAAAAAAAATAATTCCAATCTCTGTAAATATTAAGGAAAATAATACCACAAACTGTTCTAGAAATAAAGTGCAATTTTAAGACTTTTATTGATTGAGAAAGGATAGGTCCAATGAGGGTTGTTCCTAGTTGATGACAATCGACAAGAATAAATCAGGCTGTTGTTTATATTACAATGTTCAAGCATACATCGGTAGAGCTAGCCATTTCAAAAGAAGGTCATCTCATTAGGCGAAATTCACAAGGGTCTCTTGGTAATCCAAGTATTTCTTATGCTTTCAGATTCTGAAGCGATTTGCAATATCTTAATACACCTCTTTGTAAATAATACTTGGAATAATAGTTTTGAAATGGCTAGCCCTTGTTGCACTATAAGCCTCGTTTATAATGAAATAGCTATATTTATTTTATAAATGTAAATATGTTCAATACTATATAAAATGTCATAGATAACTATATCGTAAATACCACCATACGCATATTTATTTTAATGCATAAACCATCTTTTTGGGATAGAGCAAGTCCGCTGGAACTTTAATCCCGTCTTAATTGATGTTATTGTAACTAATGTTATCTGTATCTCTTACTACTGGTGAATACAAAAATGAAAATGAAATAGATAAGATTTTTAATCTATACATTAACAAAAAATTGAATTATTTTATATTTCAAGATAAAACAAAAAAGGATCATGGCTTTAGTATTTTGGTTCTTTTGGACACCCATCATCCCTCTAAATGTAGATTCTCAGGAACTGTACCACATCTTTTATGTTCTTACACTACTTTAGGTATTAAATTGTATCTCAGATGTCTGTATGACTGGATTGCATACAGAAGATCAATCAAATTATATCAAATTACATAATAGATTTTACAAACAAGGCTGCATCAAAATTATAAGATAGGTTGGAAAATATAAAGACATCCATAGTATTACTTCCCTGAGACCTAGAAACATATTGTGTTAACATTTGAAATCTTTTTCATCTTTTCCAGTATTTATTTCCTGATGCCAATCCAGAGTCAATGGCTGCCTCTGTTACCCAGGAAACAGACCATGAAGATGGCAGTCCCTCTGAACAACTCTCTGACAACTTTATCAGGGTAAGATTTATTGATTTCTTTCAAATTTTAACTGATCTTCTTTAATCCAACAATACATAGTAAAAAAATGATTAGCCATTGAATAAATCATTGTTCTCGAGCAAATGTTAATAATTAAATATGAGTGTAACTCTTGCCTCCAGAAATCGGAATTTTATGATAACTTTTATCAGCCATACATTTTTTTTTTCAGATTTTTTAATTTTCACTATTTTTCTTTTCTGGAGAACCTACTAATATAAATAAATCAACTTATTTACACTGGATACCGTCTGGCTAAGGGCACTATCTTATAAGCTTACATTCTTGCTGTCATATTTGTTTTAGAATTGCTGTCGACTGTTGGAATACACTGCCGTCATTTAAGTAATATACCCATGAGCACGGCATTAAACACCAGTTAATCAATCAAGCATTATTTGCATTATTTGTAAACTTAAGTGTGTGCAAATTACAACCTGCAAATATGAACAACTGAACCATTTGCCATTTAGATAGCAAAACTAATAAATCATCAGCCAAGACGGCCACTGTCATGGCAAATTAGCCGCCTATAATCTCTTGATTAGTAAATCCGCAAACACCATGCAAACAAATGCATTTTAACAGCTGATCTCACAAGAAAATATTATCATTATTTAGCAAATTACCCTTAATTTTAATAGGGTTTTGAATTGGTACGAACACAAAGCTAAATACATTAGATAACTTTAGATTGACAACAGGTACTGTACCTCCAAATAAAAAGTACCATATTCGCACGTGTAACTTGTGCATTTTTTCCCGAGAAAGCCATATGCAAGTTAGATGGAAACAGTAATTATCCATAACATTTCCCAAATGTGTGCTGTGACAGAACGTCTGTCAAACATGTTGGGCATTACGAGGATGTGAAACAACAACAACAACAATGAACGTGTCAACGAGATAAACACCAAGCTTTGAAGAACACAAGTTTTGTTTAATAAAATATATTTCTTGCTCTGATACTATGTTCAACATGTTTTTAATACTATTTGCATTCATTTATTTAAAAAACACACAAAAGCTACAGGAGTCACATGACGTCGAATTACATGCATGTTTGCGTTATGGTTTATCGTACACGTGACAGGGGCGCTTTATTGTATCTCCACTTGATATCGCGGTGATTACCACCTGGTTTGGAGAAAAACTAAATCCCTAAAACTTCCATGCGCATAATACACGGGCGCAGAGGTTTTTTCTTCAAGTTAGTTCCTCAGTTTGGGATGCGCAAGTTACATGAATGCATAAGCTACACGTACAAATAGGATTCTTAACAAATTAATTTGCCTGTTTTATTTTTGACTTAGGATTTAACAAAGCAGTTGAAAGCTGCTCCACACCAGAGTTTGACGCAGAAGTTAGCTATATGCTGTTGTCGTGTAAGCCAGGGCCCCGGGGGCCTTTGTGCAGTGGCCCACCTTTGGCAGGAGTTTATTCTAGAAATGAGATACAGACTGGAAAATAATTATGTTATTCCAAAGTAAGTTCTGACATTTTATTGTTTTCCTCTAAACTCTTATAGCCTCCTTTTGCATATTTGTTATTATTGATTTAGATTTAAGTTAAAACTGCTTTTTGTTTAGTCTGCTTTAATAGGCCATGGGATAACGATTTATCCGTGGATCAATTATTATTTATTTGTTGTTGTTGTGCTGCCTGGTGCCTAGCTAGGTTTGAGCTAGGAGGTATTGTTCTGGTTCTGTGACTCTGTGAGGTATGGTACCGAGCGGGCGTTTCATTGGCTCTGCTATTACTATCTGGGATCAGTCGAATCTTTATTCTCAGAAAACATGGCATCACCTAGCAGATTAAATGTTATAGTGATTTGAATAACAAAACTTTGAGAAAAATTGTCAATTGTTTGCCGTATTAAGTAATTGCTGTTGTTGTTACAGTTTAGAAAGATCGTCCCCTGACATGGGATCCTGTATTCTTCATCAAAAACTTCAGGTATGTTAGGGAGATCCTTAAAACGTACCATCTCAGACATTACCCACACCAATGTGGATCCTGAGTTTGGACTATGCCTAAAATGTTGTGACTTGCTGAAGAAGAAATACGGGGTTGGTTCTGGCACAAATACCTGTAAGAGACGGGGTGGGTTCCTATACCATTATCTCACAGAGACGGGGTGGGTTCCTATACCATTATCTATACGAAAGGTTTTTTTTTAGTGCACCCTTATCTCTTAAAGACAAGGTGGGTTATGGCACAAATATCTGTAAGAAACGCATATTAGGGATAATTTGGAGCTATGAGTTTTTATTAAACTCTGGAGTTCTTAAAATCCTACAGGCCCAAACAAGCACACAATGAAGTTGCATTTCTGTCAAAAATATAATTGCATATCACAATTGCCCAGTTTACAGGTTGGTTCCTAATGATGTTCATACCGTAGAATACCTCTTTTGAAATTCGATCAAAAATTACGGTCACGAAAATTGGACCCTGTATGATGCGAAGTTGCCGATCGCGGTAAAACATTGCAAA
>JAVFBZ010159797.1:7692-17917 GCA_032466195.1 Katharina tunicata | reverse complement strand
TATCGTTAGCATCCTGATTATTACAGAAGCGTCCAGAGATGGTTGATCGGTTTTATACACTGAATAACAGACAGGAAATACACAAAAGGAATTTATTAAAAAAACAAAACAACAACAACACTGGAATAGGAATGTACAATAATCTGATTAGTAAAAGTTTCAAATTTTGATGGAATAAGGAAATCTTAAAAGCTAGAAATTATAAGATTCAGAAAATGCTAGTGCTGCCGCATACTGTTGGAACACACAGCCATCATATAAGTGAAATACCGTAATATACGAATCAACCAATCAATTAATTCAATTACCATTCATGCTTATACTTCTTTTGTTAATTTCTTATTATTTGTTTGATTTGTTTTATGTTTTCAATGTTAAAATATACACATTGACTGTCTATCGAATCAATTGTCTGTCTCACATCCGTGACACGTCATTAAAATAACACTCCCGTCAGATACTAGTGAGAGAGTATCGTGTCTTTTCTGTTATCATATATATCTCCTGGGGCATTCCAGTATCAAAGCTATGTTCAGAACGAAAAACAGACTTCGATATATAGGGGTTATTTCTCCCCTTGTCAAAGACTAAGAGCTTCTACATTAGGCTACTATACCCCAGCCGCTTTGACGTTTGTCTGGAGTTCCTATATGAATTCATGTGACTTTAGATAACATTTTTAGAATAACAGGGATTTTGAAACTAATAGACTTATCCATTATTCCCATGTCCATTTGCTGTTGAAAAGTTAATCATGTTGTCTGCATGGCCTGTCTCACATCCGTAACACGTTATTAAAATAACAGAGAGAATATCACGTGTTTTCTATTAACGTGCATACCTGAGGGATATCCGGGGGATTCTGGTTTCAAAGCATTGTTCTGAGCAAAACACAGACAGTAAGAGATCTTTTACGAGACAAATATACATGATTTTCATTGGATGGTCAACGGAAATTATGCCCTGAACTGAGGATGCGAAACGCTATTTAGGTCATATCCTATTGTAAGAATTAGTCTCGCCAATGTCCGCTCGTCGTCTATTGGTTATATTATTAGAGCCTAGAATTATTGACTAGTATCAACTGATACACATCAGTCTCTGCTCGTGAAATATCGATAAGATTAAATTCACTTTTTATGAAGTCTTCCTTAAACAAAAACGACATGATATAAGTTATTCACAGAGAAAATAGACTTTGGCATTTGCTACAGATTAAAAGTTGAGAATGTTGATTAAATGAGAAAACCATACACAAAGCAAAGTTTTGAATTATATATATTATCCGAAATGTATTGCCAAAGACAATGCAGAACAAAAAGAAGACATCGAGTCGTGCCGTTAATACAGCGTCACAAGGCTTCAATTTAAGTACAGTGTCAGTCCAAAGGTCAACCATTTTCATAGAATCTAAAAATTTAACAAATCTCTGGGTCATTTAATATGGAAATTAGTCACTGATCTTTGTAGAACTGGATAAAACTAATACAGAATAACAGCTTGGAAAAAAAAGAGCACATCACACAAGTGGGCAATTGTATAGGTATTTGGATATGTTAACTAGTACTGTTAAAGAAGTACTTATTCTAGATTTGTGTGTCGTGTTCTGTAATAATAAATGGTATAAACATGTCCCATGTACAGTATACGGTGGTAATTAGTGCCATCGCTTAACAGTTAAATCATCTTAAGCAATATATGCGTTTAAATTTTGTTCAAGCTTCAGATACATCAATTATTGCTCTCTAGCCTTGTTTATTCCCAGGGATATTATACATGTCGTTAGTTGATTGTAGAACAGGTGTTTGTCGCCGTGCTCAAATTATTTCACTAATACGACGGCGGTGTTTTACTGCAATCACACAGCGTCTGTAATACAACCCATCAATATTAACTTGCTTTAAGTAATCTGTTGGAAATATACTGTTCCTTCTGTGTCCTGTATGACAGTATGAATGTAAGATGCATCATACTGCAAGATTTTAGCCAGATGGCTCCTGCCTTTGTAAAGGTTAAAACGATTAGCTCATAAAACTGTAACATTGTTTTCAGCGGGAATTAGCTTTTACCATTATAATCGTTTCATTCACGAAAGCTCTCAGTATAAACAAACCGAGTCCTTAATAGTTTTTTTATAACGCGGTTTGATGGCTTGCTAGTTGTTTCTTAACGAAATGTTCATTGGATATTATCCATTGGCGGAATTAACTGTACCTGTTATAGTTGCGTGTTGTCGTCGTTTACCACAGATATTAATCTGTTAACTAGTTTAACCCTTTTTGTTATTGATTGGTTGACTGATTGATTGATTCAGTTCTTTGATGTCATACTTGAGGTGTATTTCGCTTATATGAAGATTTTGCCTTGCCGATGTTAGGCTGAAAAACAGGAAGAAACCTATTAAAACCCACCCTGCAATCCCAACAGCCACCATAAATCTTCTCATATACTCCTAAGATCGACAAAGGGAAAAGACACTATACCGGGTACAGTGAAGGGGTGTCAGCGATCTAGCGCTTAACTATCCGATCCGCGGCGCGATCCTTAACCATTTATCAATCAGCAGAACATGAGTAGCAAGTGTAGGTCTGAGTGTAGGCAACTTGCAGCTACTTGTAATGTTATTTTTAATGAGATAAGTTTCTCTAAATGTTGGTCTGGTGCTACGTTTACTCCCCAAGCTTTTGTCCTTATTACAGGATTCTTCAAGGTTTTTAGAAATCACTTATAGGAATACTGGCGTGGATAGCAACTGTTTGTCGTTTGATCTACAGCCTGTGCAGTAATGTAATTCAAAGGAATACCAGGATTGTGTCTGAAGGCTTCATGCTCTAATCAACGTTAATAGGCGCCTGATCAAAGACTTAGGTCGATCTTATTCTATTGGCAGGCTTGCCGAACGTAATGATATCCGGACATCATATCGACGAAGCTTTGTCAAATTCCATCAGGTAATCTGACGCTCGAAATAGTACATGTAGAATATTAAAATAAACAAAATACAAATTTTATGGATTCAAAATATTAAAAAATCCCAAGGATGGTATAAAATATCATTTGCATACATTTGATTGATACAAATTGACAATTGAATGGCTGAACAATGAGTTCAGAAAATTTTGAATATTTTCTCGAGTAAAATGCAAAGCTGTGCAAAGTTTAATCGTATGATAACAAATAAGACGTTTTTGTCTTTTTCATTGTAATTCGAAAAGAAATTAAACGACACAGAGCAATAATATTGACCTAAAATTTCTGAATTAACCCCTCGGACAAAGATCGCTTATCCATTTAATAAGGGATTCAATTTTGCTGATGGCTTAATGTTAATTTTAGCCTTATGGTTAATACAGGTGACTTTCTTATATTAATTAAGGATTGGTTGAAGGAGACGAACTTCTCTGAAAGAAAGTATAAGAGATGCTTCTGATGTCTACAGATCCAAATAAAGAGGCGGTAAAGACAAAAACACACACACTTAATTGTAATCAGCTGATTAGTCATGAAGCAATTTAGAAGGAAACTGGTTTAAGCAATATTGACGTTGAAGAGCATGTAAAACGCAGTTGCGTAAAATTAGAAGTTAGGTCCGCTACTTAGCGTTAGCTTGACTGACTACAAAAAACCCGCCATAGCCCTAAATGATTTGATACTCTATGAGATGCCCCTTGTCTTAAAGCGCAATACGACTAATCATTTGTAAACCAATCAGTATAAGCAGACGTTATATAGCCGGTTACCATGTACTGCATCATAGAAGACTAGTTAAGCCGACGAGGAGTAATAAAACTTAGAATCCAGATCACCAATAAAATCATGGATAAAGAAGCAGAAATATATAATTTATAAAATGATATTTTCTGGTGGGTGATACTCACTGTATCAGAACTATAATTTTTTATTTTCCCAGTTTTGTTAATTCAGATATGTGTAAAATTGGAGGACTGTTTAACTAGGTTGAGGACCACTCGATGCCCAATAACTTAACGATTCAACTACTACATAAAGGTAGGTGATGCTCCACGGACATTCGTCTTTTAAAAGCATCCCCTTTGCACAAATCACAGCTAAGTACCCTTTATGGAAAGTAGTGCTTTTACAGTAATACAAAATATGCCGAAAATGAATTTGCGAAAGATAGTTGGTGTCAGAATTGCGAATTATTGTCGACGAAATGCCTCAATATTTAAGATTTATTTGAGTAGAAATGGATATAAAAATCATAAAGAAGAACAGTTAAGGCAAGGAAGAAGTAACGATATCACACAATTGGGCTCCGTATGTGTTTTTTGCCAAATATATCTGCAGATATTTACGCTGACATTGTAAAACCCGCCCTGTTGTTTTGATTTAAATTCATCGTGAACCAGGATGTTACATTACGACCCCACCGCTATCGTCCTTGTTTCTTCGCAGCTGATCTTTTAACACTGAGAAGGATATATGATGTATTTTTTTTATATTTAATAACTTAAGCAAACTGTTAAATAATTAAATTCTAAATAGCGGTTACCAGCAACATATATCGCCATCATCCAGGTATTTATGTAAATGCCTCAAGAACTTCTAAACCCAGAGAATAACCCATGTTTGTTTAGTTTCACACAGTGAAAAGCAACTGGGGAATATTTCCCGATTATTATTAATTATTGCCCTAAAACTAAAAATGCTGAGTGAATAAACACCAAGCGAAAGGCGGTTTGTGAGCCTTGACATTGACCCATTCGCATGCTTCACTTCAAGCACTAATCAACTGGAATGTCAACAACTTAATATCTGCATTTAAAAGTATATATTGCTTTGGGTTAAAGTTATGCTTATATTAGTGGTATTAATTAATTTGTTTGAACTTGCATTATATTTTTTAATATGAAAATAGATAGATTGATTTTCTGTCTAAATATTATTATCAAGAATTGATTGTCTGTCTCACATCCGTAACACAGGACTAGAAAAACGCTCACCTCCGACAAACTGAGAGACTGTGCTGTGTTTTCTATTAACTTACATATCTCCACGGGGGTCTCCAGTCTCAATGCATTGTCTAAGATATTCCACAGACTATGATGCCTATTAAGGTACAATAATATACATTTAACATGACTCTCAAGTTATAATCAACGGAAGTTATTCCCTTTGCTTGATGCCTATTATGGTACAATAATACATTTAACATGACTCTCAAGTTATAATCAACGGAAGTTATTTCCTTTGCGTAGAAGGCGAAATGTTTGTTTTGTAGTTCATCTCCGATTCTATGGATTAATATACTCCTGTCTTTTGACTGGATTATTTAAACATAGAATTACTGACCAGCATCAAGTTCTGCACAAGAACTGTTACATGATAATAGCAGATTTAATTAATGACTGAAGTAAGCTTGATGTTGTGTTACTATTCAATCTGAAATAATCATGACATATCAAATTGAGCTAATTAAGCCAAAATAGACGTAACTACTCAATATACCTCTTCATCTGTGAAATCTTAAAAGCTATCTTGTCTTTTCTCAATTTTCTGGCACGACGGTCTTCGGGGAGTTTCGCTACTGATACCTAATGATCTAATCTGCCAAGATCTTCAAGCGATTTGAAAGTACAACGTAAAACTCCATTCAACAATCATAAACAATCATATGATTTGAATTTTGAAATAACATTGATTTTGAAACTGTTAATAAATTCCGCGTTGCAAACCTTTTCACTTGAAAGGCCTTCTCGTCATGCTGGTCGTGTCGGTGGTACTGTATACTGTGCTAATAAACCGCCTTCAATAAAGTGGAATAACTCTATAGGCGTGACTAAGTCATCAATCAATCAATCAACTGGTATAACGAGGGCGGTTTCGATAACAGGAACAGTTTACTTCCCTGTACAATGCAACATATGTATTTGAAGCCACAAATAAGCATCTCTATGTTATCATTGGTAAGACATTTTATACTTTTCCTTACGATAGGCGCTACATCTCTTTAAAGTTTATTTCAATTTTATGTTGTTACTGCCAGTTATAATTTGTGGGTCAGAAAAACGGGCTAAGTCCAGAGCTGGATTACCTGGCCGGCATGAGAAAAAACTCTTTACATTCATATGTTTTCGAGTGACGCAAACTCGGACTGCCTGTGACGAACTGCATTAGCACAGCAAGATATCGCCAAATGTATGCTAAGTTGTATACTATTTTTTTTTACGTAAAAAACATTGGTCATGCCGTGGCACGGTCTTCACATTAATAACCTAATGTTATTCAAACGGTTCTAATTACATATTATGTTGTAAATGTTTTCAAAATAAGCAAAAGAATGCCTTCAAAAATGTTCAATGATGCCTCTTATATCCTGGAAGCTTGAGAATAAATGGTGAGCACTTGAACAGAGCTGTGCTACATGTCTAAAAAAATCTCTAGAAGCCTTGCTGGTTTAATGGACTGCCTGGTAATGCAGAAACAAGTTAAACCAGATACCACGTGACATTTGTATTGAGCTGTAATTTGTTAAGACAATGCCAGTCACGTTGGTATATTTACTCAGTCCGGATGCAAAGAGACAAACCGTCGCCAAATACAAAGTTACGAGACACTTTTAGTGTTTCGTGGGTAGTTTAATAGCTTAATAGATTTTTAGCTTAAAATATCTGAAGTGAACGATTCAGAAAAAAAAAACACGCAGAGTAATTTTCTTAGCGGCTGTAGAAACTAAAAGTTATCGATTCAGTTTTTTTTAGCTTTTCTTGGAGATCTCACCAAGTTTGATGTGCCTTTCTTCAGAGGTTTAGTTTGAGAACATGCTTTTCTTTTTGCGGATACTACTTGTAATTGACGTTTTTCGAAGGGCGTTGAGACCGTCTTGGAGTTTGTAAACCCTGAACCATAGGCGAAGAGGTGCAACATGAGAAACGTGTTAAGCGAACCTACTACCCACGAAGTCATTTGTCACATTCAGAACTTAAACATAAATCAAGTTGATTTGTCCGCATATGTAACTACGAAGTCTGAAGATCACACTACATAATAGCATTTATTTAACCGAAAGTTATTATTAATTCCTCATAGAATGACAGTAAATATACCAAAGTGCTAGACTCTCAACAAGCCATACACAATGTTTTTGCTCATGATAATATTGCATAGTATTATTGCGAATGGTATTAATTCTGTTTTGCTTTAATAGCTCATATTGGTAATATGTGTTTCTGTGACAGGAAACAGATAATGAATGTGCTCATTACTTTTGATGAAAGTAAAGGCCATCGTATCTCTCTTGTAGTTCATATAACAGTTAATGTGTAGAACATGGTCGTTGCAAATTGTTCTAGGTTTAAATAATTTAACCTCCATCGACCAAAAATGCTTTGCAGATCAAGGTAGATAATTTCGGCTGGCTTAGGTTGTTGAATCAGGCAACGTCATGTAGAAATGGCTTCCACCAATCTAAATTTTAACCCGAACGTTTTGTAGAATTTAGGAGGCACAAAGTACGACACGAGCTATAAATTTGTAATGCATCTGTAGTTTACAATTGTAATAGATCTTATGAAGCCCGTTCGTTGTTCTGAAGTTACTTGAGACTGAACCCCCCCAGACGGTAAAACCAAAAAGCAGATCATAAATTGTAGACAGTTGTCATTTCCCCCCACATTCTAAGCTCTTTTCCCTTATACCCTCTTCTATCACATGCGTCATTTGTTAATGTGTGAAACCAAGAATGATCTTGTTGAAGAAACCCAATAGCTGATGATGGAGATATTACTTCCATTTAGCTAAATGATTACATCAGAAAAGACATCACTGGTGTGAAAATATTTCATGACCGAGATTTTCAGTAACAGCTCTCTGAGATAAAGGACCCAGGAGTCCAATTTGTTGTTCTCTCCTCTCTGTTGTCTTGTAAATGTATTGTGGCGTTGTCTATGTTGGCAGCGTCGTTTAGGTTGGTTTCCTTAAACTGATTGGGATGAAACGCCGTTATATGAGTGAAATAACGTAAAATCAAAATCAAACAACTGACATTGATTTAAAATCGTACTTATGCCTGTGAAATACAGCTGTCTGAAAACGCTGTGAAAGAAATAATTGCAATATTAGCTTAATCTGGCACAAGAGGATTGCGTTGAGAAATAATGAACAACGATAAAAACATACTGGAGCGTTCCCATCCGACTTAGATCAAAATGTTACTCTTTTAGGCGATATCCAATTTGAGGTAGGGCTTGAGTTTTAAATCCTAGATTGAAATTCTGTCCTTTTTTTTTTATTGATTTCTGTGCTGAGAGAAACCTTTCGTTTTAAAGATTCCCATGCAAAGTGGAAGGATAGTGCATAGGGCACTCGAAGCAATTTTTAATATCCAATGCGATGACCTCCACGTATATTAGAAGGATACAGTACATGTAGGTAGCACATGTTTTCCTATATTACTTCGAGCCCTGTGGAGAGTTTCACCGAGTTCTCTTTAGCTCATTGTCAAATCGGATTCTTAGAGTTCATGCCTATATCTGGTCAAAACACCTCTGCCGTCAGTTAAGTTCGAGCCAAAATCCGACAAACGCGGCAATCGAGCGTTTTGATGAGGTGCCAATATGGCGGTAGGTGTCTAACAAAAATGCAGATTTCAAATTGGTCAATTTATTTACCTTGCAGCAATACCTTGAAGCAATTCCATGCATGTATTTTATTTGGTGTGTAAAACACAACAAAATACAGCATGATCTAGTTGAGGAATCTTTATAGCTGAATACGGGGTATATCTGTTTCTCGCAAGAAGATTTGATTAAATTAATACATAAAAAAGACATCACCGATGTTTGGCACTTGTAGTGTAAAAACTCCAACGGTGATCATAGAAGCCATACACAACCGATTGTGATTTTAATGCTGGTGATATAAAGAAGAAAAAATTAAAGAATTCAGACAACAGCATTGAGTCATTTAGCATCTGGGTCTTGATGAAGTTTAAAAGAAACAAGTGGCCGAGATTTTTAAGTTACAGCTTAATGAACTGTGGCACTGTTTTGCTTTATGCTTTCCATTGCTTAAGATTACGACATTTTTTTGTAAATAGAAAATTTGCACGCTACTATATCTTTAATATATTTTTGTCAAGAGTAATCACACTGGCACAGGGATATCAACTAATTAAAGTTGATAAATTATCTCATGTTCTAGATCAATTCTCAGAGAAAAGTTTCTGAAAAGACTTAAATATTGAGTTGTTCTTGATAACCTAAAGGCGCATCTGGAGAAAAGGCAATACAAGTAACATGTACATTGTGAAGATAAATATGTGGCGAATATGTAAGACACATAGATATTAGGTATGGGTTTAAATAAACACAACCTGAAAAATGTATCGTTTAGAGTTAGTAGTAAATCCATTAGTCTACCGAAATGAAGGTGAGAGCAGTAAAGGGTTATCTGATATAGAAGGGAGTTTCGTCTCAACGTCCTTGAGAGATTATATTTATATATAGCTTTGTAAAATGTGGAGAAAGAAAAATGTCGCTAACCTTTACCGAAATTAAAGTATGCTAATCTGTCGCTACCGTAAGTGCTGACACAGGGACACTGAACTAGTCTTTTTATATATTGATGCCCAGGTAAGACAAAGCAAATGTGTTATAGATTGACATTTTCTCCAGCATCGCTATAAAATAAAATGACTAATGCGTTTATTAGGACGATACCACATGGATATAGTGTGTTATCAAATCAGATTCTCGTTGAAACTCATATCTATATATGGAACAGCCCCGAGGACTTGTGATTTCGAAAGACGAGCGGATGTTTACCGCTGTCACATCGCAGACCAAAATCACCGTGACGTAACTGCAGACTCATCCGACAATTCGGACAGCATGTTGTATCATTTCCTTTTTGTCTTGCTTTGATTTTGATTGGTTCATATTGAAAGACAAGTTTCCGTTACAGGAAGTTATCACTGTAAATGAATCCGACTATTAGATTAAATAAATTAGATAAATGAGCCCAAGGGTGGTTTAATTTCCCGATCAGAACGTACATCAGCTGATTAGGAGATGCAATGTAGAACTTTACACAAGCCAATTATCATAATTATGTTTGAATAACATAAGCCAGACGATAAGAGATCATCGGTAAGAGACATTTTGAGCATGGGATATCGACTGAAAAAGTGTATCCTTGGCTCCGGGGGGGGGGGGGGGGGGGGGGGGGGGGGGGGGGGGGGGGGGGGGGGGGGGGGGGGGGGGGG
>JAVFBZ010159786.1:0-17918 GCA_032466195.1 Katharina tunicata | reverse complement strand
GGGACTTTTCAGGCTTTTGTTCCAAACTAAATAGCTTACATTTAATAATCAATAGATGTTACCTTGACGGAGGTCCGGGATCATCTGGGACTTATTCGCGATTTTCCCACCCTTCTATAGAACAACCTCATCAATATTCATGATGTACAGAACGCGGTACTTCGGACGATCATTGGCTGATGCTTTTCACAGAGTTCCAAACCTCATGAATATTAATTAGTTGACCAAGCTAAACAAAATGGCTACGTCGAAAATACGGAAAAAATGACTTTGTACACAAATCACATTCGTACAGTTAACCCGAGAAGTATTTAACATTTATCGTAAATAATCTATTATGCAAAAAGTATAATGCTGACTCTTTAAGTTTATTTAAATACTTTTTCATATCTGAACTCCAAACGCCGTCACTATCCAAGACAATGTGAAAGTTTTGGCGAAAACCTACTGTCAGCCAAAACAACGTTTGACAGTCGAAACAACAACAAGTGACACGCGACAAATATCGGTCCAAACTGGGCAATTAAATTTTACAAGATGATAATTCCTTACTTTAGGGTAAATATTAATCATATTTGAATCAGAATACGACTTTTTGCAAATTATCAAGCTAACCGATTTCGTAAATCAACGTAAGTCGATCTCGCTAAAATCTGCATGTTTTAATATGGCGAAAATTGTACCGAAAACTACCTTACAAAATATCTACCGATATTTCATGATCTACGTAGTCATATGTGTTCAAACTGGACCAGTACTGAGTTACAACTGTTACAAAACGAACCCTTGCCACTGCAAATTAATTTAGTGGATTAAAAGTAATTAAACTTAGTTTTCTAGTACACATATCAGTAGCCTACAAAAATTCAGCAGAAATAAATAGAAAGTGAGGGGCGCGAAAATTCAAACAGGAATTGTCACTCATAGACAAAATATATAATTAAGATTGTTAAAACTATATCACACTCCCAATAAATTATTACATTAACTATTATTTGTTTCATCTATTAATGTCAAAGTTTTGAAATGTCACTTCAAAAGACTAAATGCTGTGTCTTTGTTATACAGTTATAGGCCTTAGTTATAGTTAAGAAGAAAACTTGTCAGTCATTTTTGTGTAGACAATTACATTCAAGATACAAAAAGGAAAAATATCATTGGCAATTTCGCCACAATATTAAGGACCGCTCAAATATTTTTTTTAATATAAAGATATAAGTAAAGTAATTCGAATTGACAACTAGAATATGGAACAAAGACACCTGACTTGATACCTCACCCAACACATAGTGACACCCTACGCGATACCCCACCTTCCCACAGCATAGTGACACCTGACTTGATACCTCACTCTGTCAACACAATCTGACATTGTATGCGATACACAACCGTCTCGCAGCATAGTGACACCTGACATGTTTCATGTACCTCACTCTGACACTCGACGCGATACCGCACCTTCTCACAACATATCCACTTTCTCACGGCATAGTGACACCAGACTTGATACCTCACTCTGTCAAACGACGCAATACCCCACGTTCTAAAAGCATAGTGACACCTGACGGGATACCTCCCTCTGTCAATACATACTGACACCCTATGCGATACCGCAACTTCTCACAGCATAGTGACACCTGGCGTGATACCTCACGGTCAAAACATACTGACACTCGACGCGATACCGTACCTTCTCAAGGCATAGTTACAGCTGACTTGATACCTCACTCTGTCAATACATACTGATTGACACGATACTGCACCTTCTGACATCATATTGACACCTGACTTATTACCTCACTCCTCACATACTGACACCCAACGCGATACCCCATCTTCTCACAGCATAGTAACACCTGGCGTGATACCTCACGCTGTAAACACATACTTACACCTGACGCGATACCCCGCGTTCTGATGGCATAGTGGCACCTGACTTGATACATGTACCTCACTCTCTCAACACATAATGACACCAGACACGATACCACACCTTGTCACAGCATAGTGACACCTGGCTTGATACCTTAATCTGTCAACACATACTGACACCCGACGCGATACCCCCTCTTCTCACAGCTATAGTGACACCTGATTTGATATCTTGCTCTGTTAACACATTCTGACACCTGGCGCGTTACCACACCTTCTCACAGGCTAGCGACATCTGACTTGATACCTCAATCTGCTAACACATACATGTACTGACA
Organism: Katharina tunicata; assembly: GCA_032466195.1. Classification (NCBI taxonomy): domain Eukaryota; kingdom Metazoa; phylum Mollusca; class Polyplacophora; order Chitonida; family Mopaliidae; genus Katharina; species Katharina tunicata. The sequence continues at coordinate 15,708 of JAVFBZ010159786.1, read as the reverse complement.
ACCGACATGCTACTCCACCTTTTTACAGCATTGTGACACCTGACCTGACACCTCACTATGTCAACACATTCTGACACATGACACGATGCCCCATCTTCTCACAGCATAGTAACACTTGACGTGATACCTCACTCTGTTAACACACACTTACACATGGCGCGATACCCCGCGTTCTAATGACATACATGTAGTGACACCTGACTTGATTGTTCACTCTCTCAACACAGAATGACATACGACGCGATACCCCACCTATCCACAGCAAAGTGCCACCTGATTTTATATCTCTCTGTTTTCACATTCTGACACACGACGCGATACCCCCCACCTTCTCACAGCATAGCGACACCTGATTTGATCTCACTCTGTTAAAACATTCTGACACACGATGCGATGCCCCACCTACTCACAGCATAGCGACAGCTGATTTGATGTATCACTCTGTTAACACATTCTGACGCACGACGCGATACCCCAGTCATTGTAGTGCCCAGGCCAGTCATTGTATACCGACACCTGTCATGTAACCAGGCTGGTCATTGTAGTACCCAGGCAGGTCATTGTATACTGACACCTGCCATGTACCCAGGACAGTCTTTGTATACCGACACCAGCTGCCATGTGCCCAGGCCAGCCACTATATACTAACAAATTTCAAGAAAGTCCTTTATACTTTGCTTTTCACTTTTATTTGTACTTTGTTTACAAATAATACATAATATTTATACAATAAACAATATTTATTTACATCTGAGCACAAACTATACATACATGTACACTTCTTTTTTTAGGTAAGCACACATTTGCACATGACACAGTTGTTCAGACTTTTGACCAATTTGTCTCATTAAACTAAACAAAAACATATCAATTTTAACTTCTCATTTTCGGTATTTTTTTTTTGATATTTAAAAACTAATTTGGTGATTTCCGTAAAAGTTCTATGCCTGATAGCTATTATCATATTTCTTCGAATTAGTATCAATTGTGGGAATCGGCGTAAAAAGAAAATAGCAATGTTTTTAAAATATTGCAAAAATACTGATAATGAAAAATAAACACAAGATTTGTGTAAATTGTAAAAGGTTACATAAAGTTGGCCCCAATTAATAAAGGTCAAACGAAGCTGAATCAAACCATCTGTCATGTACAATCGAGCTCTCAAAAAAACAAAATTACGGCTACTTAAATCTTGCCACATAACTACCATCTTCACTGACCAAGAGTTTTATTTTGAGCTACGCTACAGTACAACCCTTGATGAGCAGAGCATTTATTACCAGAATATACAGTGGCGCCATCCATGAATAAAGTGATCAATGTTTGAATTACCTCCCCCTGTTACAATTACATCCAACCAACCAGAAATGCGTTTACAGCTTGCATACTATCAAAATGGTATCAGCCAAAGTACATGATTGGATAACCTCACATATCATAAAATGTAATTGGTGCCTTCAAGTTCTGACAAAACTAATCAATTAAGTAGCTGTATAATCTGGTTATAGATACTCGGTCCGCCAAGGGTTGTAATGTAGAGTAGCTTGGAATAAAACAATTAGTTAATAAAGATACATATAGTCGATATCCCTGTGCCAGTGTGATTACTCTTGACAAAATATATAACTAAGTACAAATAAGAGGTCTGATTTGTTTGATTGGGGTTTTATGCCGTACTTATGGTTATTTCACTCATATGCCAACCCAACCCAAGTCACCATACTACATTTAGGCCAACAGGACAAAAAATAACAGAAAATTAGCTCAGAGAGCACCAGAGCACATGATTCTCCCACCCAACCACCTGCCTTTAGCTGATATTGTGTGTTAATAAAATCCATAGAATAACATATAATATTATAGATCCACTGCTGGAAATATGCCAGAAGTTGTTCTCCATTATATCTAAATGTTATTCTAAGTGTGTCAACTTCATAACATCTATACTTACTCAATTGGTCAATGCATATTACAAATCCTGATAGTCTTACGTTATAAGGAAAATCATTCTCACACTCACATGTCAATATACAGGTATGAAATGTCTCACTCAGAATGTTTCCAATAAAACTCCTTTTTTATGAGGAGGCCTCATAGATCAACAGCTACAAAAAACTCTGTATCTTCTGTTTATTATATTATACTTTGAATAAATATGAAAAAAAATAAAAATAAAAAACATACATGTACTGTTGTTACTAGATACAATGTAAAACACACTGTTCTAGTATTTTATCATTTTGTAATATATGTATGTTTATTTTCTTAATTGTCTAACAAGTACATGTCTCTTCTATGCTCACTGCTGATGATGGCAAAATAAAGCCGAAATATTCAGTCAAAATGAGTCTTTCATTCTTCGGAGTTGCACTACTTGTGCACTAGGATAAGAAGATAATAATAAATTTAATGTAGTGTAAGTAAAAGATTATCCAAATTGTGTGATACATCGAAAAAATAACTCCTAAGCTATGCTGGCAACACAGTAAATGTCCCAGTACACTTACAGGGTGAAAAACAAGATCCCACAAGAAATTGGATTCCTGAAGCCCTTACCTCCAAGAGCAACAGGGGACAAGAGGCTTCCACCCAACCACAACTCTGAGCAGCTTCCGTTGAAATACATGTACCTCTACATAAAAGATTGGATGAATCATGGCTTATGTAATAAGATAACATTCCTGAACCAGTGTACGATTTAACTCTGTAAATATGTATACAAAGAGCTTTGGTTAGAAAATAGACCTTCATTTGATTATCACAGTCTCAATTAAACGTCTGTTACAAAATTTAGTACTTTATACACATGATCAAAACTAAAACTTAAAATATTGCTCTTTGATTTAAATAAAATATATAAAATATATCAACATTATAACAGAAATATTTAAAACAATTTAAACACATAGTTTAATATTTCTATCTATAGCCATTGAAAATAAATACACATCATAATTAGTATTTTACATGTGTGTAACAATGAGTAATACAAGGACAAATACTGGGAGGATGTGATAGTTAAATGACCCCACCCAGTCCGGCAAGTCTTCGGCACAAAACAAATTACATGTATTGCTACACAAACAAAAACTTTGTCACTTTTTCACATTATTTACATACACATAAATGAAATCTGTACAGTCAATGAATGTATCAAAGCACTGTGCATAACATCAAAACATATTTTAATACCTGTCAATGAATGTATCAAAGCACTGTGCAAAACATCAAACAGCTTTGTATACATGTACCTGTCAATGAATGTATCAAAGCACCGTACATAACATCAAACATATTTTTATACCAGTCAATGAATGTATCAAAGCACTGTGCATAACATCAAACATCTTTTTATACATGTCAATGAATGTATCAAAGCACTGTGCATAACATCAAAACATCTTTTTATACCTGTCAATGAATGTATCAAAGCACTGTGCATAACGTCAAACATCTTTTTATACCTGTCAATGAATGTATCAAAGCACCGTGCATAACATCAAAACATATTTTTATACCAGTCAATGAATGTATCAAAGCACTGTGCATAACATCAAACATATTTTTATACCAGTCAATGAATGTATCAAAGCACTGTGTATAACATTAATATGCATTAAATTGTCGACTCTGAATACAAATTGAGAATAAGAGCGTATTCACCTAACAAACAAATGACACTTCCTGAACAATGTCCAGTCCTCTGCACCACTTCTTTTGTTCAAAATAATGATAACAGTGTTCACATATCCATGTATTGTCCAGTTTAATATTACATTATGAAAGTAATAAACCATTGTTTATACTCACTGTATTAAAGAATCCAGTGGTCAGGTGATCTGTATTTACATGTTTTCTAGTACGCTATATAAATGATCTGTAAATAAATTCTGCTTGTGCTGACCTATGATGATACATGTATCATGATGAACACATTCTCGTTCATCATGTAAGACATTAAAATGTATAAATAGCAGTCACTATCTTGTTTGTTTTAAACCTTGTGAAACCTTTCTACACAAGCAATGTACATGTATATGACATCGAGAAATCCCCATGAATGGTACAGCAAGGTTTCAATATATTTGATTCAGCGCTACGCTCAAACATGTCAAAGAGACATTTTCAATAATTTTTCAATTGAGGTGACATGAACATGTCTACTGTGTTATGTATAATTACATACTAGTATTTAGCAGGTACATTGTAGCTGGAAGTCTTCTTATAACAATAAAATAAACATCCCTCAGTGAAGATCAAACTGGAAACAATTAAAACAAATAGTGAAAAGATTTAAAAGTTCAAAGTGAGTAAAGTTCAATTGAAAATGTATGTCTAAATGACTAGCGAGAGAATAAATGAGGCTCCAGGAAGGGATGGTTCATTCTTATGAACGTTTGATTTGTTACTTCTTGAATTCAGTATTTCATTTGTTTCTAAATTCTGATCTTGGCCGTAAAATTTTAATTTGAATAATGCATGTTCATTATCCTTGAAACGACTTGTACATTTTTTTCTTGACTCCTTTCTTCAAACATTGTTATAATTCCTTGAGCCAGTTAATACCAGTCAAAAAGATTAACGCTGTATTTCTGCCACTCCTTTTTAAGATCTCACATTTTATTTTCGTGGACAACATTTTTGTTAACTTGTGGTTTACCATTATCTCCCTTTACATTCTTGCAGTCCAATTTGGAGCTTTTCTGTCCAAAATCTTGAACATGTTTCTTTGGCTTAACTTCTAATTCAGAAGTTGGTGCTTCAGTTTTAAAATTTGGTTCCGAGCATAATCTTTCCTTTGGGATACTCCTTTCGCTCATGTTACTATTTTCCTGGACCAAGTTTGCATCTAGCATAGTATAAGCACCCTCCTTAGTAGCACATTGACTGGCATCCCCAGACGACACAGATTCCTCTGCAGATTTGACATCCTTGACACCACTCCTAATACTGTCATTTCTGTTTTCCAAAGTCAATTTATTCTTCAGTTCAATGTCACTAACAGAGATTTTTGACTGACTTCTTGAAGGCAAAGAGATATCGTCATCTGGTATAATAAAACCTGTCCTCCGATACTGTTGTTGTGTTGTTCTCACTCCTATAATGCCCAGCACTTCGTCAAGTTTTGTCAAATAATCACTGTGTCCAGAAATCTGTATAACAGAAATCGAAACAATCGTAAATGACCATCACAATTTTGCTAAAAATTTAAACCAGGTTTAAATGGAAACCTCCCAAGAAACTACGATGTATATTGTGTTTGATTGGGGTTTTACGCTGTACTCGAGGTTATTTCACGTATATGACGGCGTGCCAGTCCAATCGCCGCAATCAGTGAATGAAACCACATTAAATGATGCTGGCAACATGCAAGACAGGACAAAACGGGGGGGTTACTCTCCTGTTTCCTTCAAACAATAAAGCTGGCCAATCATCTGTAACTGGGCCTTATAGTACTGCTGGTCTTACATCAGAAATCTGTTATTGACTGTAGAATAAGATCACACTGTTTTTTAAATGAAGGGCAGATAACTCACCAGGTCACTGAGGTCTATGTTGAACATTCGTCTATTCTCCCATCTGACAGACTGGAGTCCTGCAATCTTAATCTGGGCAGAGGAGGTTCTGTACAGGAATTTCAACAACCAGTCACCCCTACAACATGGGCAAAATCAAAAAATACATTACAATCACTCCAGATAAAAAAAGCTAAAAACAAGCAGTAATCCTATGACTGATTACTTTAGTCATCCTTTTGTAGCATTGTATACAGTTCCCGAGAATTTGTACTTGTGAGTGATTTAATTCTATACCCCAACTTAAATGTTGATTTGTCAGCTAACCAGAACATAGCACCTGCTAGGTCATTAGTTTATTTCTATGATTGATAAGCTGCACATTCTTTTCTCACCTGCAATATCCGTTGACAATTTTGCCAGACACAACCCGTGCAAATGGTTGCCAGTGTTTGACGCTGCCTGTGACGGGTGCCCCTAGTAGAATAACATCCTCTATGATACCCTCAGATCCTGCAATAAACAAATGTTAATAGAATTATTATGTCTGTTTTCTTTGTATTTAAGCATTCTTTAAACAATCGATCATTAGGTTTGTTTGTTTGTTTGTTTTATAGGTATTTAACGTCATACTCAAGAGTATTTCACCTATAGGACGACTTACTAATCTTAATAATTTGCGTTGCCGGTGTATGGTGGAAAACCGGGAAAAAAACACCCTGCGAACTCCGCAGCCACCTGAAAACTTCCCTTATATACCTAAGGTCCACAGGGGGAACGAACCTATTCCGGGTACAGTGATGGGGGTTCCATAGTCCAACGCCCGGCCCCTCGATCATTAGGGCTTATAACATTATATGTGTAAACCCGGCACCACTCTAGTGATATCTGTTAATCATTGCATGTTGTCCTGTTTTACGAAGGCAATCTGTATTCTTTATTAGTTAACATTTTGTAAAGAAAAGTTAACATTAAATCAAAGTTTGTTTTTCTTACCTTTCCTTTTGGAGAGTTCTTCCAAACAGCAAAAGATAACTCTAGCCCCTAAACTGTAGCCAATCAGATTCACTGGTCTTTGGCCCTGAAAAAAAAAGAAATACATTATCATATATATCATATTAACAGAGTCTATTATTATTATAAATTATATTATATAATTCTATTCAGTAGTTCTCTCTTTTTTATTTTTTACACAATTTATGGGGATGAGATGATTTCTAGAAATCTGTTACATATTCAAAGTCACACTGTTGAAATAGCTAACAATATACCAAGGTAGGTGTACCATTATTTCTCTTACAACCATTAAATAACATCAGACACAGCTTTTCCTCCCCCACACAAAACAATCATTAACTATAGTATACTACCGTATTAGTTATTGACGTTTTTCAAAGGGTGTATAGATTTTATGACCGTCTTGAAGCTCGTACACCCTAAGCCTCAGGCGAAGCGGTGTGGCTCAGGGTGTACAAGCTTCAAGACGGTCATAAAATCCGTACACCCTTTAAAAACCTAACTTAAAGGAGGAGAAGCTGTGTCTGATGTTATTTAATGGTTGAAATAAAAATAATGGTACACCTACCTTGGTATATTGTTAGCTTTTTCAACAAAACAAGTCTGTAAAAACTGATGTTTCCGATATTTTACCGTCATTTAAATGTAGCGATTGTGAAGAAATTATGTTTGAAACTATGTCATTTCCAACTAAAATTTGAAGGGAAGGCCGCCATGTTTGTTTTTATATTGCCCGTGAGTTGAAAATTCTCCCAGGGTGTACGGGTTTTTATCCCCTGGCAAATTGACCAATCAAAACAACGAATTTGGTTGACGGATAATAAATGTACATGTCTGAACATCCAGTCCACAAAGGGGAATTGATAGTTCAAGATATTCGCAAAAATTCACAATAAATTGCTGAACTACTAATGACACCAGTTTTGAATCGTGATCCACTGGGACTAATCAGTCACAGGTTAAGCTCTAGTTACTTGAACTAATAGGATGAGTTAGCTCACCTGCTCTCTTGATAGCAGCACCTCTGCTAGTTGTTTACCTGCGGATTCTGACCTCTGGATACAGACGCTCCACGGGTTGTCAATCACCCCGGCGGCTGACACTAGTGTGGCTGGCCACAGTATAGCAGATATCAACCCTGCAACAACAACGACAGCCACTGAATAGTACTTTTCTGATTTCATTCAAAACAGGCCAATCGGATAAGAGCCAATAATGAGCATGAAAAATGAATCTAAAGTAAGTAGTTTTCAAATAAGATGTGAAAAATAAAGGTCAATCTCATTATAGTGGTTTTGGATATAACAAAAGTTCATTAATTTGCAGTTTTCACACTTTTCACAAAGCACAATAAAAGTTGGCAAAACAACATATAAAGACATGTAAGTATTGCATTGTTTATTGAATTGGTATTTTTCACTTATTTATATTTTTATTTATTTTTTGGTCAGTAATATGCCAAAAAAATTTATTATATTTTTACCTTGGAAAAGTACAAAGAAAAAAGTGCCTAATGGTATAACCTCATGTTACGATGGAGTAAACATTATACACCTTTAAGATCTGTTTACTTCATTGGGGTATTTATAAACCATACTTAAAGCTGTTTTACTCATATGAGAGCCAGCGTAACAGCGGAGGGAACCCAACCTTAACATCACTGGTATCAAACCAACCCGAACCGCTAACAATTCGACAAAACAGCCCCTCCAACCAGGGGGAATGAATCCCGGAAAAATCCAGTACCTGATAAAATGGTATACTTTAGTGCTTCCTGTGCGGCCATAGACATGGCGAAATTGAGGATGTAATCAAAAGCTGTCCCAAAAGCCAACAAATGTTTGGTCTCCCAACGAAGGCAATACTGCTCCTTGGAGTCCGCCAGATATCTCCATGGCTGTCTCATATCTGAAGTCGGGAAGCAGGAATTTAAATAGAGAGTGGGAAACTCATAAAATGATAATCTTTGGTCACAGGGAATATATATTGATTGATTGGGGTTTTACGTCATACTTTTAGTTATTTCATTTATATGACGTGCCAGCCCAATGGGTGAAAGAAAACACCTTAAGCGACAACAGCAGCATAGAAGACGCCACAATACTTTTACAGGACAAAAACAGAACACAACAACAAATCTGTTTCCTGATGCCCCTTAGCTCAGAGAGCATCAGGGCTCAGGGAAAATTTGACCTCAAAGTGTAAGCAGATCTGCCGCCAAAGTGGGTGGAGTTACAACTATTACATGCTAAAAGGATCAACCAGCAGGTGGTTCATGACATGTGCATTAAAGATTATTACAATAACAACAGCCTATTTAACTCTCACTGTAAGAAGCCACCTTCCGGTAAAGCCTATTTTTTTTCTTCCAAACTTAAAGAAGTTTGACTGTAATTTTTCTGCTGTAAGAAATTTTTGGAAAGGGGATCCTGTCATAATTCAAACCAGACGCCAGGTTTGACAAGATATTTATCACTTTCACACTTTAAAGCAACCTGTCAAAGGTCTCTTGTAATTGTCTTTTCAAGTGACCATGTTACAACTACTCGTCAATTTGAGGGGAAGTATGAAATTGTTTTTCGCACAAAATTAAAATAGATTGTGCGGCCTGCCGCTTCCCTAAACAAAAACACCAATACCATGTATCAAAATAGATGCGTCATGTGACACTAATAATTACCCCACAACACCAACATTTTGATGAATTTTACAAAACTTGGCACTGTAGCATGTTTTCGCTTTTATAATTTGTAAATTTAAGGGGAAGAGCAGACAAATGCTTTACCCACTGACCCAAGGACAATAAGATTCTCACCGGAGACTTCCTTAGTGAGCCAGCCAGTGACAGCTATTGTAATGTGTAACTGTCGTGCGGCGGTCGTGTCTGCCTTCAAAGGACTACCATGGATCAAAGGCTCAAATTCAAACTCTTCCACAGCTCCCACTCGTTTTTTCATCTTATACCCTAAAAAGGGAGACAAGCAAAGTAAAAACTCAGGTTTAAATAATACGACTGCATAATTGAAAATGCAATGTTACCTTACCAAAAATGTGATAATTTTTCATGTTTTAATAAAGCTATGTAAAATGTATATTGTACAAGTACCATAAGTGAGTGTTAAATGAAAACAAAATGATTGTGATTTTTCACCACTTCTACTGCTTTTTTGAAAAAAAAAGTACTTGTGCATGTACATGTAGGCATTTCTTTAGATATAGAAATGCCGACCCCGCAATATGTTAAATATTTGCTATTGTTTTTTGCTGAGGTTTAACCTTGTAGTCTTGCACTAAAACCATACCTGCTAATCCAGCACCTGCCACCCCAAACAAAGACCCGATGATAGCGACACCAGCTACAGACCCTAGTGCTGCAGCTCCGGCACCACCTATAATAGCTCCTGCCCCGGCTGCCACTAGAGGAGCTGCTAGACCACCAGTAAGCCCTACAAGTAAGGGGAGATAATTTATACAACAGTGATAAACACCCCCCTATAATAGCTCCTACCCTGGCTGCCACTAGAGGAGCTGCTAAGCCACCTGTAAGGTCTACAAGTAAGGGGAGATAATTTATACAAGTGATAAAACATGCCCCTGTAATAGCTCCTGCCTCTGCTGCCACTAGAGGAGCAGCTAAGCCACATGTAAGGTCTACAAGTAAGGGGAGATAATTTATACAACAGTGATAAAACATGCCCCTGTAATAGCTCCTGCCTCTGCTGCCACTAGAGGAGCAGCTAAGCCACCTCTAAGGTCTACAAGTAAGGGGAGATAATTTATACAACAGTGATAAAACATGCCCCTATAAAAGCTCCTTTCCCGGCTGCCACTAGAGGAGCTGCTTGGCCACCTGTAAGACCTACAAGTCATGAGAGAAAATTTGATGCCCCTGTAATAGCTCCTTTCCCGGCTGCCACTAGAGGACCTGCTAAGCCACCAGTAAGCACTACAAGTAAGGGGAGATAATCTATACAACAGTGAAATAGCTCATTTCCCGGCTGCCACTAGAGGAGCTGCTTGGCCACCTGTAAGACCTACAAGTAAGGGGAGATAATTTATACAACAGTGATAAAACATGCCTCTATAATAGCTCCTTTCCCGGCTGCCACTAGAGGAGCTGCTAGACCACCTGTAAGACCTACAAGTAAGGGGAGATAATTTATACAACAGTGATAAAACATGCCCCTGTAATAGTTCCTTTCCCGCCTGCCACTAGAGGAGCTGCTAGGCCACCTGTAAGACCTACAAGTAAGAGGAGATAATTTATAGAACAGTGAAAAAACATCCCCCTATAATAGCTCCTGCCCTGGCTGCCACTAGAGGAGCTGCTAGACCACCTGAAAGACCTATAAGTAAGGGGAGATAATTTATACAAAAGTGATAAAACATGCCCCTATAAAAGCTCCTTTCCCGGCTGCCACTAGAGGAGCTGCTTAGCCACCTGTAAGACCTACAAGTTATGGGGAAAAAATTGATGCCCATGTAATAGCTCCTTTCTCGGCTGCCACTAGAGGACCTGCTAAGCCACCAGTAAGCCCTACAAGTAAGGGGAGATAATCTATACAACAGTGAAATAGCTCATTTCCCGGCTGCCACTAGAGGAGCTGCTAGACCACCTGTAAGACCTTCAAGTAAGGGGAGATAACCTATACAACAGCGATAAAGCATCCCTGTATAATAACAGCTGCCACTAGAGGAGCTGCTAGGCCACCTGTAAGATGTACAAGTAAGGGGAGATAATCTATACAACAGTGATAAAGCATCCCTGGATAATAACTCCTGCCACAGCTGCCACTAGAGGAGCTTCTAAGCCACCTGTAAGACCTATGTTCCTATGTTTTCTGTTTTTCGTGTTTTTCATGCTTTTCCATGCTTTTGTTATAGTGAACTGTATTCATGACCACTGAATATATAAACCGTCTTGTATTATATTGTGACATATTCCTGATGATGGCTACATAGATAGACCGAAATATAGAATCTCAAACATGACGACTTCAGTATTCGGAATTACTTTAATTTTGTTTTAAGACCTATAAGTAAGGGGAGATTATTTATACAACAGTGATAAAACATCCCTGTATAATAGCTCTTGCCCCGGAAAACAAAATATTCCAGATGCTAGAACCTTCCATTAACCTCCATATACTCACCAATAAGTGTTCCCCCTCCTATTGTAGCCAAGCTGATCAGAGCTATTCGCTTCACTTTTTGTCTTTTGGCTTGTTTTGCTTTCTCTTTTTCTTCCTCTCTAGATTAAACAGAACATGTCACATGACTTTACATACAAAAACAATTTACACATAGTACATGTATGTCTACAAGTGAGGGAGGTTTGTGGCTGATCCAAAACCAATTGACCTTCACAATACATACATTTCAATTCATCAAGGCAGAGAGAAAAAGGCATCTTGTATCAATAACCTCAATTGATTAATTAATTGGTGTTTATTGCCATGCATTTGACATATATAACAGCTGTGTGTTCCAACAGTAATTTGTTTGTCTAATTAGGGTTTATGCCATACATAGAGGATATTATATGAGTGTTCCAGGATATCACATTTATCGAATGAGTCGTACAATTTATATTTGTACCAAGCCCATAGCATTAGCCAGTTAACAGTCCAGCCGTCCTGAAGATGGCCAGAGACAAATTTTGTTGATTTTTGGACGGCATAACACGTCGGCGGACGCCTTTGAGGACGGTTACATTTTTGTGTGCTTAACTGCTAACGCTTTCCCCAATGTAAGCCTGTTTTGCGCGATCTTTAGAAGCAAGTTTTGACGTCCTATGTTCTGTAGCTCATATGACGAAATCTGATGTGTCGGCTCGCGACGGGACAAAAATTGAAATTGGTCGAATGAATAAGACGAGTGATATTTAAAAGAAATTACAGTTTCCTGGCTTTCTTCAGTTTCTTGTGACAGTTTCTTGTAAAATACTTTACTTAACATATAAGGAAACAAGCACAATATACAATTTTTAGCTGATTTTATCTTCCATAAATTGCACAAAACATAAAGATGTGTAAAATGACAACTGGTACATTGTGACTTCTTGGCTGAAATACAAAAGGAAAAATGAGAGAAACTCAATATTTCAAGTTTTCAACAACAATTAGTATTAATTCATTAAAATAGTCAAAATATTTTTGTTTTATTTCCCTTGCAAAAATAGACAAACTTTTGATTCAAGGATCGGCACAATTTAGTGCCGGAATCCCCGCTTATATGTGGGGACCTCAAGTGGCGACTCCCAAACCCCTGCCTTTTGGACACCCTGCAATCAAATCCTGGCTAAAAATCTGACCGAGCCTCTGGCGAGGTATTTCTAGAAATAATACCACTAGTTTTATAACTGTGACATCCTGGATCACAAATCTTATATCCTATTTTTCCCATACTTTATTTATTTTTAGAATTCATGGCAATTTAACTAAAAATGCTCAGCTTGTTTGTTTTGGTTTTGTATGCAAATGAGAGTGGAGACGTACAAGTTCAAGTAGCTAGACAGACATGATACGTCACATTGAGTCTTACCACGCATTTGTCGCCAGAAATATAATTCAAAATGATTCGCGTAATTTAAGAAAGAAATGCACCCAATCTTAAGCTACATGTATGCTACTTATTTTGATAAGCATTGTTGGATAGCGGAGGAATTAAGACCACATACTTGTTAAACACAAAATGAAAAACAAATTCCTGACATTGTTTGTGGTTGTTTGCTATCTTCATTTGATTTAACCTAAGTCTAGATTACTGAGACAAATAATATTGCAGTATTAAATAATTAATTACTGTGCATCTAAAACCCTAGACGCATACAGTTTGACGCTTTTCGAAGAAACGTGGATGAAAAAGTTCAGGCAGATCACATGTGACGTCGAACTCTTTAAATGCAGTTTGATTGGTGGGTTTTATGATTGAAAGTTTTTTTAACCCAATCAAAATTGTCGCTCATTAACTTTTAATTATGTCACTCGTTTATTATACTCACAATGGCCAAAGGTTATGTCACTTATATAACGACGTGCCAGCCCTATCAGTGAACAATACAAACAAAAATAACGCTGGCAACATAAAATACGCCATAATACACTTACAGTACAAAAACAGGACACTTCATCACATCAGCTTCCTGATGCCCCTAAGCTGAGAGAGCACAAAGAGGCTCCCACCCAACCACACAGTGACACATGTATGCAGCGACACTAAAAAAACTGACTGTCATCACATTTATTTTCAAAAGCTGTATTTATTGCTCTTACTTCTGAGATCAAAAATATAAATCTTATTGGAAAGGTTCATTTATCAATGTTGTGAACTCCGCAAGTAACCACAAGGTATAACTTTGCCATGAGTAGTGATTACAGCGGGTCCCAACTGTAGACGTGTCCCAATTAAGTATTGAAAAATAAGAAACATATAAATGGTCAAGATCATTATAACACTTAGATGGGGAAATTACTACTATAACATAAATATGTGAATAAAGAAATTATAATAATATAATAATTTTTCTCTATACATGTCAAGCTGGAGGTGTTTTCAAAGTCACCAATGGGATTTACAAGAGAAACGGAAGTACAAAATCAAGCTGAAACTGAGGGGGTAACACAAGCAGTCCATATATTGTAAGGAAGGAAATATTGTGGGTTGGAGACAAAACTATTTGTTTGTTTGATTGGGGTTTTACAGTTCCTAAGGTAATTTCACTAAAATATCACATTGTTCCAGTCAAATTAGAGAATGAAACAACCCTTGAAGGCTTGAACCTCATAGTCAAGAACAAAATCTAGGCAGGGAAATAAAAAAAACAAAAAAACATGGCACCACAGCGTACATTTAACTCTGACATTACTAGACCACAGGAAACACTTACAATAAGAACTAATACAAATATTCTGGTCATGCTAAAGGTACATATATTAGACAAAAGCCAATTATACAATGTAAGATTGGGAAGCAAAAAAAAAACATTTCAAATTTAATCTGCTCTAAAAGATGTACATACTATCAGAAGTTACTCAGCATACAAATGAAGCTAATGAAATCAATGACAGAATTTACATTACATCACACGCACACAAGCACATACTTAACATACCTGCATCGTCTGAGATTGTGTAAGTATGTCAAGAAAGGAGCCAGTATTTGATTATTTCAGTGGCAGGCAGATAAGCCAAAGAGCACAATATAATGTTGTGTTTCTGTACCCTGATTAGTTCTTCTGAACTATTATCCATTTCGGTTGCCAAACCTCTAAATCATTGTCCAGATTATAAGTTAGTTCCACTGTGAGGCAGTTATAATAGTTAAAATGAGTAATTAGTAGCGCATGCAGCCTGGCAAACTTGATAACGATAAGGATTTGGCATACTGGCCAATAGGTTCATGTGTCTAGGGTCCTGGTGTTTAAAATACTGTTTGTTTAGGGTTTTACGCCATTCTCAACTTTATTTCAGCCCAGCGGATAAAGGAGACCACCCTCAACACATACACTGGCAATGATGCCGAGGGACAAGACAGGACTGTAAACGAGACACCATGATAAATTTGAGCACCAGGGCAGAGTTCAGCTACCAGGGGTCATGTTGGTTAAAGTGATAAGGGGGGATAATCATGTTCCAGCCAGAGAACTTTGTCTTGGAAATAAATAGGCATATGAACCTGTGTAAACAGTAGTTTACCAAAACTTCCTAGTGGAGGTAATTAAGGAGACAAGATAGACATCAACTTCAATTTGACAAAATCTCAATCTCTCTAAATATCACTTTATAAACCTGTGGTTCCACTGAAGTGTTTAACATAATTTACACAAAAAGTGTAATTCTGAAAAACGACAACTTGAACGATAAAAATATTTATCATATACCTATAGCTCAGACCCGCAAGATACGGAGCCATCAGATATTTTTCCATATCTACATCCTCTGAAACCGGGACTATTTTCAACGTTTTGTTTCCAGGGGATTCCCATTGACTTGTATGGAAGAAAACACTAAAAGGTGAAACTAGTGCAGAATGACGTCACGTGATTACGTTGACAGGGCTTCCCTTTCGCGGAGTAATATATGTAAACAGACCCTGCATTCACGTTGAATACCATTTCCATTCGTTTGACTTTGTTTGCTTTAGACATTTATATTACACAAATCGTGACATGTTT
>JAVFBZ010159775.1:0-17789 GCA_032466195.1 Katharina tunicata | reverse complement strand
ATCATAGGGGTTACAGGCAACCATCATTAGGTTTAGGGGAAGCCATCATCAGGGTCTACCGCAAACCACCATTAAAGCGTACGACATGCCACAATTACGGTTAGGACAAGCCATCATTTCGGTTAGAGAAAGCCACCATTAGGGTGCTGGGCAAGTCATCATAGGGGTTACAGGCAACCATCATTAGGTTTAGGGGAAGCCATCATCAGGGTCTACCGCAAACCACCATTAAAGTGTGCGACATGCCACTATTACGGTTAGGGCAAGCCATCATTTGGGTTAGATGAAGCCACCATTAGGTTGCTCGGCAAACCCTCATTGGAGTGTACGGCAAACCACAATTTGTCCACAATTAACTCACAAACATATCTTGTCATGTAAAATTTGGAAGATTTCGTAAAATCTATCGAAACATTTGAAATTGGACATCAGTTAGTATATTACTGATTAAATATTCTCCGCCTCTCTCTCTCTATAATAATGCTACTCGTCATTCACATATTTCAATATTAGGGTTTCAACTATCAGAATTGTATCGACATTTTTTTTTTCTGGGGTTTTCCTCGGACTGCGAAAAACGAAAACGAATTTTAATTAGTTTACGATTAGAAAATTACAAAATAAGGAAGGACTCTTATGGCCAAAAAATATATCTTGGCCTGTATAAAAACGAAATGACCGAATAGATTTATAAATGATTAGTTAATTAATTAAGTCGGGAAAACGTTGTCTCCCACTCGTTTATCTTTTTCCTACTTTGACAGATAGGCGTTTGTGTTATAAAGTCTTCGAGTTTCATATAATGTCAAACATAAAAAGGTGTTACAATTGGACTTCTCTGAGGGTTTTTATTTGGGTACAATTTAACCCATTCATTTCCATTAAATGAATATAGAAGATGTTATGACTACTACTGAGAAACTTTACAGAAGAAGGCAAAGTTACAACTCCGGCAGAATATCGTAAATTCATGAATAACAACATATCGGTTTATTTACCAAACCATCATCAGAACAGATGATGATGGTGAGATCCAAAAATCGAAACGATGAGTCAAACGTGAATTCGCTATCTTTTTGGTCGTTTCAATGTAAAGTGCTTTTTCCGAGGATTTTAGCGAAAAGACTAAATCTCCGTAACGATTGTCCCAGACAGTATGACGACAACGCTAAGGAATGATAAACAGTCAACACTGGCTGAATATCTGTTGTTCAAAGACAGCCCCTTTCTGCCCTGTAGACGCAAACACAAATCTGATTAGACTTCCGCTAACCCAATTTTATTACTTGAAACTGCGGTCACACATGTTTATGTTTTTTAATGGCACCAATGATTAACATAGTCAAGTTAATCATTTTATTTTAATACTTTCATATATGTTTTGTGTTGAAGTCATTGTGCCACTCATCTGAATAAAATGTACGAGGAAGCTGGCCAATACCCAACTGCCCACCTAAGAGGGAATTCTTACAAGACAAAATTTTTACGGATTCCAGCTTTTTTTTAAGGACGTTTCGGTACAGATGCTAGTACAGTTATCTAGCACAGTGCTCAGATACCGAAACCATACCGAAAACACTCACATACCGAATCGTCGCTTGAATCCATAAATGTCTGGTCTTCTATATCTCATCAGCTTCTTAATGTCACTGAAGAAATTCTAATTCCGTTCAGCACGAAATATTCAGAACTGTTGATTGATATATATTTTATATATATGTCAAGAGTAATCACACTGGCACAGGTATTTCTGCTAATTAAGAACGATATATCATTTCATGTAATTGATAAATTCTAGTTTCAGGATAGATCTTAATCTCAAGTTTTAATGGGTAACCTACAGGCATCCCGAGAAAAGGCAATAGCAGTTGAATGGTAAAGAGCATATGGACAGCATAAGATCCGTAGATACTAAATTATTTTTTATTTGAGAACAGTAAACATAAATTGTACATGAGAGGCGTACAGCAGGGTGTACATTGACCATGTTATATTTCCAAGGCAAAGAATTAAAAATGTTACATATGCAAGAACCTTTAATTCAAATGATAATTATATCCTGTGAATAGTATGCTTAGGTGATTAAATAAACTGCTTTC
The DNA here is from genome assembly GCA_032466195.1 of Katharina tunicata. Lineage (NCBI taxonomy): Eukaryota > Metazoa > Mollusca > Polyplacophora > Chitonida > Mopaliidae > Katharina > Katharina tunicata. Next base: position 15,690 of record JAVFBZ010159775.1, on the reverse strand, counting down.
AATTAAACCCCGTAACATTTGGTTTATTCACATGCACTAGCCATTTCTGTGCAAATAGCCATATTACGATACCATTTGTAAGAGTAAACAAGGAAATATTGTAAAAAATGCATGCGGAAATGGAACCCACGAACGTTAAACGGGGCCATTAGGAGAATGGACAGCAAAAAATGTTCGTTAAACTACTCAGGCAGCAGTACTGCTTGGAAACTAAACCAGAACATTCCTGCCGCAGATTTGAAACAAACAAAGGATTCACCATAGTTTTGTATCTTTAAATCAACACCCGATAGTAGGACCAGTGTTGTGTATCAACTATGTCAGTTGGTAGGAGCTCATGAACGTCTTCCAGAAATTCACAAGTGTATGACGTCACATTTGTGAATATATTCAATGAGTTGCAGTTGACTGTTTTCGAACACTTTAAGAAACATTTTTTTAATGTTGTTACCGTCTTTTCTCCTATCACCATTGATGCGACTTTCCGTCCAGCTTTATAAGTGTAGAATAAACAAGCGCTTGGTGGTATGTCAGATCCCCAGACCTGAACTTCGCACAGCGTCAAAACTTCACCTGGTGCGTGTATCTGGACTTGTACATACCTTGCGTACACTGGAGCCGAACACTCAAAATTAAAGGTTTGTCTGCTAGTTGCAGTTCCGTGAAAGTAATTAGAACACAAACTGGGATCTTTAAGGGTTTTATTATTTTCTGAGAGAGATCGAGAGAATTGTACAGTGAAGTTTCTTAACCTCCCCAAACAACAATCTCCACGGTTATATATGGTCACCCCTGTCACAATGAATGTATCTCCGAAGTCTGTTCTCCACCATGGATCTGTATCAGAGTTTGTATGTGTGCAAGAATGCCCCCCGAAGTACGTATCTGTGTTACCATCCACAGCTCTAAGTGCAGCACCATCTTGTGTAGTCCCGCTCTGTATTGCGTCAGTGTGCAGAGCAATGTTTACAATGTCGTAACTCGGTGAACATGGAATGAGTACTGTGCGTGCTTTTGTGTGTGTGTGCATCCGTGCGTCCGACATATCTTGTCCGGACCATAGCTCAGTTACTATCAGGAAGTTTAAAGGTTATGAACCACCATTAGAATGTGTGCACCCTTAAAACATTCAGCAGAAGAGTGTCGGGAGAGAGGAGATTGGCTGTTATTGAGACATGAGAGTTGAGAGGTTTGTAGATTGCTGATAAATTGTATTTGTAATATAATGCCTTGTGAAATATGACAATAGTTCGTTTGTAGCTAAAAATAAATACGGATTTTTAATGATTTTAAATTCAGCCCGTTCCGGTGTTTCCATGGAGATTTTAGACACAACCCCGTTCGAAAGTGCTGTAGCTCAAAATCAAGGTAGACAAGCTATATTTATTTTGTTCAATTTTGAAAGCCCAAATGCCCCTCTTTCTTTCAAGGTATCACACTATGCTCAATAATTTTTTTTCACACACTTTTTGGAAGGGTGAACTTTGCAAATTTAATACATAAAGCCGTTACGAGCACCGCCGTGTGGCTGGCTTGTCGCAAAGAAAGGGAAATAATCCAGGATTTGTATAACTTGAGAAAAGAATCGACGTGCCACCTGTGGCTTATTCCTGGTTGTTCGCCTTACAGCTAAATTTTGTCATTACAATTAACGATGCATACAGTTATACCCGTCGGCCGTAGCTTATTCCTAGTTGTAAACCTCACAACTTAATTTTGTCATTACAAATCGTAATACTACGATCAGGGGGTAACACTAGCAGAGGTGCGTTTGTGTTATCCGTGCATATCTCCTTATTTGGAAAATACTTTCTGCGGATACAGAAAATCGTCCGGAAATAGCCGAAGCTGTCCGGCCAGATGTTACAATTCAAAGCACATGTTGTCAAATGCTAACACTAAATCTAACCCTAACCCTAACACCTAACCCTAAGTCCTTTTTACAGATTGATTAATTTTTAACTTACCCTAACTCTAACACCTAACCCTAAGTCCTTTTTACAGATTGATTCATTTTTAACTTTGAAAATTTTCAGTTGTTGTTGTAACATCTTTAAACAAGTCACTAAATCACTGACAAAACTACAAGGGTTGTCGTTCGTTCCACTGTAAGCAAACCGTTTCATTGGCTGCCCAACCTCATTTCGGCATTTTTCTAAATAAGGAGATATGCACGGATAACACAAACGATCATATGCTAGTAGCTAACTGGCACTGGGACTCCTGACGTGGGTTCTGATTTTGAGTCCTGGCCTTGTTCCGCGGCGCCTTTGTCTATTTCCAGTGTCTGTGCAGCTGGTTTCCGTCACCTATTGGACGTGCAAGCCATAATTTGACTGAAATAACCTAAGTACGACATAAATCCCCAATCAAACCAAACCGTATACAGTCAGCTGGTCATACTTCACTGACCTAAAAATTAAATTATTTGATTGGTGTTTAATGCATTCAGAATTATATTAATATTTATTTAGACTTGTGATAATATTTCTATAATTTTCTAGCGTTTTGGATACTGACAATTGAATTTCATTAAAGAGGCTGAGTGTACAAAACAGTAGAATAAAACAAATGAGGTAAAGGTTTTTTAAATTCTGTTTTAATAGACCAAAATTTATGTTTGGTTTCCGGTCACAAGCCCTCTGTACAAAATCAACACAATGAAGCATAAAAATACAAAGCCAACACTTTTAATAGTTTTAAAAGTTGGGAATGCCATACATATCGATTGATACCAGTTAAATTTTTGCCTAGAATTTTTTAAGCAATATTAACAAATGTAGGTAAATTAAAAATTGTTATTATTTTTAAGAATGTTTTAAAACACATACAACATGAAATATGTTTATGTCTTAATGTTTCTGTTGCAAATCTGTATTAAAACATTGTTTTGGAATATAATTTTAAAGCTGCACGGAAATAGACACTTAAATAATGTCCTGATTTACCATAAGTATTTGGAAAACAGCTTGTCTAAATGTGCAAGAGCATTAAAGTTATATAAAAACATTTCTCCATATCAGAAAATCCGACTTTTACAGTGTCTTCCAGTTGCAGAAAACTCAGTTTCATGTAGTTGTGAAGATTGAAAGACATTACATCACTAAAGTAACATGTTTGACACAGGTATTTATTTTCCAGTTTTAACAAAATATAACCAGAAATGTAGATGAGCACATCTTACTGTGGCAATGAGTAAGCGTTTCTGAGTCTTATCAGTCACTTTGATTATATCGTTATTAACTTAAATGTAATCAGATACACCAATATGCCCAACATATGGATGTTCTGTTGTGATATCCATGCTGTTAAATAAAGTTTGTTGGGGGCTTCTTTAGTCAGATATAATTCCACCAGCTGCTCGAATTTAATCAATGGCTTCAAGATCAGTTTCTTTCAGTAACATGGCTGGTGTAGCATCCTGCGAGAAGAAACACCCAATAGGCTGTTTTCACTTCTTGGCAAGCCCTCTTACCATAAATGCCAGAGCTTCATTTGCAATCCATTATGTTTGTTAGTAGTGGTGTTGTTAGCAGGGGCCACCGTTGCGTTAGTAGCGATTTTTTTGTTAGTGGACTCTTACTGGTTTTAGTAGGAGTTTTGTTAGTATTGGTGTTATAAGTATGGGTTTTGTAAGTAGTGGTGTTGTCAGTAGTGGATTTCTATGGAAGTTCATTGCGGCCATCGAGTTCTCGACGTCGACGACTCGACAACACAAAATTTTAAAACAGAATCTCGAGTTGTCGACAGTCATTCCATCCCGGATCAATATACTCCTTACAGGTCTTTCGCTTGGTGACAGCGTCTTTTGCAGCAGAAGAGTCTTTACTTTATCATTATAAGAGCCACATATAAGGTTTTCATGGTCACAACACGTACAGCCATCACACGTGATTGTATCGCAAGGAACATTAATAGCATTAAGATATACATCTACTTTGATTGCATATTGAGAGAGTTCAAACTCCGATAAGTTACACCAGTCTATCGATAGTCTTGAATCAGAGTCATGTTTAGCATGTAAGGTGGGAAGCACATTCCAATCTGAAGTAACAGCTACAGGTAAATGATCAGATGAAACATAGTCGTATAGGATGGGGATGTAATTTATGGCACCATGGACATGACCAGACGTCACACAATGATCAAGCCATGACGTACTAAGATGAACCTCGCTGAAAAACTTATACCTGTCATCTAGAAGTAATATTTTATCCGATTTATTTAAGCCATGGGTGTTACAAAAACGTTCCAATTCGATGCCAAATCTACGAGTCGGGTGTGCATTCCAATCTCCCATAATAAGGGCATTCGGAATGTCGATATCATCAATTATAGCACTGATTTTTCCAAGAAAGTACATTTCAAGGTTTTCAGAGCAATCAGTTGGTAAGAACACACATAATATAAGAATCTTTGATTTTTTACACTCCAAGCAAAGGCCAACAATTCTGGAGTCATGATAGTCTATAAACGAAGCATTACTTCCAAAACTCCTTTTAAATAAGACGCAAATCCGCCATGCTGACGGCCATTGACCAAAGTGATGTCGTCAATGGCAGGTATGCCACGGCCATAAAATTTGGATGGATACTGTTTAGAACATTTAAATCAGGTTTAGTAAGTCATGTCTCTTGGAGTAAACATATATCACTATTGCTACAATTGTAGTCTTTGATCTCCTGGATAGACGTTTATACTGACTTACAATTAAATGACGTAATGGGTAGATTCTTAAAGGGGTTTAATTTGTTTTTATTTTTACTCACTTAATATTTATGTTCATCATCATTAAACCATATATTGTCCTGTTCACGTGGATAGTCATCACCACACCAATGGTTGTCATATCTGGAATTTACATACCTACCAGCAGTTTCTTAATATTCGCCATGATTATCTCCTCTCTTTGGACTACGAAAACATTTTCGTACCATAACTTCATCTGGCCAATAAGTATCCTTTAAAATATCTTTTGTGTATTTACCACTAACGCAAATCTTGAAAAAAGCATACGAGTCATGTCTTGTCGTAAGCTGTTCGCAGTCAACACCTATACCAGATTTTACGCTTAACATACACACGGACAGCATCAACTCGCGTATCTGGATGTAGCCTGGTCACGAATAGCTCCATTGGTGGGCACTCCCTTTAAACCTTTCAGACCATTTGTGTTTTTTTTTTATTTGTTCCGGGAAACAAGCTCAAATGCATTATCCGAGTTATTGATATTACGAACAACATTGGCATATGATGACAAAACATCAGTTACATCACTCGGTTTTTCATTTAGAGACTCCTTCAAGATGACATCATCGATGGGTGGATTGTCTCTTCTAGGGGTATTGATCACACAGCTATTTTGCTCTGGTGAAAGTGCATTCGGCATTGCGTCATAAGCAGTGTCATTTGTAACTGGGGTTTGAACATTTTTAGAGGTATTATTATTTGAACAATCATTACCACATGTTTGTATACACTCTGTTATACTGTTATTTAGACTAATAATAGGATTGTTTGTTGCTTCGGTAATTTGTTATCACATTTTACTCTTGGACTTTGACGAACTTTCTGCCCAAGCTTGTCAAGGTTTTTTTGCACAGATGATTAGACACTTGCTGGTTGTCAACTTTACTTACTACGTCGCCCATTTGTATCTTAAGACCACTAAGTTCTCGAAGAAGCGTTGTAATATCAATGTGGTTTGTAGACACAGGGAGGAGCTTACTGAGTTTTCTTGCTACAAAGCATGGAATCGGATTTGGATCAAGTTCATGTAACTTTCTTGCTATATCTTGCAATGTATTTACTTTTTTACTATGACCAGTTCGTTTTCTGTACTTGATGGAAAATGAATCCCCACACAACCTATAGAGCATTTATTTAGCATATTGAGCCTCAATTCCGTGTAAACATCTTCACATAAGTTTACGATTGCATCCACGGGAATTACATCCAATTTATCAACGAAAAAACACAGTGATTCACATATAATGGAACCAGGATTTTTGTTTGTATCAATACCACCATTATGTTTTGTTTCTTTTTCAATATCACTAGTGCTTACTTCAGTTTGAGTCTCGCTAGCCGCTGCCATATGATTGCACCATTGTGATCCTCACTCAATAAATATCACTTGAATGAGACACTGGTTTCAATATGGCGGCCGTCATACATTCAAAATGCATACAAAAGCGAACTGAAATCAGTCTGTATTACAGCGATTCACTACCGATTTCACTCATCGTGAATTACAACATGTTCATTTTACACTTACGCACTCCATAAAAGATTCCTAAAAAATCGAACAAACACTTAGAGCGAGCAGCTCTGTACAAGTGTAGGCCCTACATGTACAAAACGGGCTTTCATTTAAAAATCGATAGGATTTATATGATAATTAAATTTTGAAACTGGGTGACATAAAGACTAGCCTAAATGTATTGTGTTTCTGTGGGTCGGGGAATCCATGATCTGATTACGTTATTAATGTTATTTGTAGATGGTTTGAATTGATAAATCTCCCTTTGATGTAATAACCTTGTTTATTGGTGTTATATGAACAGCTTCGTGACGACAGACTAAGTATTGCCCATGCAAGTCAAGATAGGTCTTTATCTGACGGACAGCGTGTGTTCCAATCAAGCCGTCACGTGGCCAGACAATAGCGCCAAACTACAACAAAGGCTTAAAGTACCCAGTTCAATTAATTAGCATCTTGCAATTAAGTGTTCCATCAAAAGGTTTATTTTAGTCGTTGCACGAGGCATAAGTTAGATTAATCGTATGCTGCTGCGTCTGTTTGAAGTGTATGTCTTGTCAGAGTAAAGTTCAGTTGTAAGACTCTCTCGGTTACGTGCCCGGTGCAGATATACTTGAAAACGTACACATCAGAGAGGTTGAGATCAAGCTCACCGGGGCTTGGCTCATGAATAATTACATATACGCGTTTTGTTTTAGCTTACAGTATTTGCGTATGTGTTATAATACATATATAAAGAACAAAGGGAAAAAAATATATGCTTCCAAAGTTATTCATTGAATAATATTCAAAACAGCTCAATCCTTAAATTTATGTTTTCAAAAACACACATCCAACTCCTCTTTCACTTGCAAAGTTCTCCAATATGTATTTGTCAAAAGAAATCAACCTAAATGTTATGTTTTGGATAATATTCTTTAAAGACTTTCTATAACATTTCTTCCTGCCAATATATGGTTGTGAATACTGTTCTTTGCCAGGTAAGTGTCTAATTTCTATTTAATAGTGTACATATTACCTTGCTACATGATATAAAATAGATTAAATATATATTTATACCAAACTGATCAAACGAAAAAATCGATGTGCAAACTTTTGTATAAACCGCTACGAGTATTCATACACTTTGCACCTCAGTTTTTGCGTTCATACTCCAATGAACGTAAACAAATTGCAGTCAATCCTTAAATATACAAAAATGATCAGACTCTGAACATTATGAATCCTCATACAAAATGATCGACTCCTTCCGAAAACATTATCACAATCGATTAATTTGTATACATATTCTTAGGTATTCATAGCTGACGGTTTTGTCAAAAGTAAGAAATGAATTATACGAATGATTCTCAAGCCATAGAGGACACCTGAGTGAATGTGGGAAGGATTGTTTTGGTAAAATAAATCTGTTATAGAGCCAAACAATTTAGACTCTCAACCCCGCTTTATATTGTCCTGTAATGTACAAAACAAACATCCAAACCCTGAAGGCTTCAAACTGCCAAGAATGCTTATCTCTGTCGCTTTAACTTTTATAACTATTTAGTAATTTGAGTAAATCTAATCAGTAAGAAATGGGACAAGAAAGATCTAGCCAGCTAACGCAATTCGACATGGACAAACTGTAACTGAATTGGAGTGAATCTCCTCGACGACCAGCACACAGGCTTCCAAACCAAACTGAAATAAAATCGTGTCAGTAAATCCTGACCACGTAGACAACTTACCTATCCGGCCTTCTACCGAAGAATTTATTAGGTAAATACCATTACACCGAGACTGTTATACCACAAAACAAACCAAATGTTAAACAGTTCTCTTTAAAATTCAAGGTGTTCATACCCAAATACACGCATCATTTTAAGAACTTTGTAGAATCTGGTTAAAAATAAGATTAGTTTTGTAAATCTGTATCGACGAATTAAAACGTTGTTGCCCAAAATGTGTATTTCTGCGACAAACTGATATGAAAGAAATTTGCACGATATTGTCATGAATCTGAAGTATTTAATTTAATATATTTACCCAAGAGGAATATCAACAGAAGATAGAGTAATCCATCCATTATCAAGTGAGAAAACTGTCAATTTTAAGCTGTTCACTTCTTAATTCAAGATTCTGTTGAAATCCTGAAATTGGGAATTCTGTCCTTGCTCAGGAACACGACGCATGCACGCTTCTAAAGATGACTGGCAGCCTCTGTACGTGTGTGATCACAAATAAACCACACAACGATTGAAACTCTGAGGTCGCTCTTAAAAGCCGATATCAGATTAAGTAACAGCTATGATTGTTACCCTTCTTTTCACGTATCACATTTTATGGAAACGTCTTACTTTAACCCCAGAAAGGTTGTGCCTGAGACTCTGGTTTAGGTGCTGATACGTTGAAGTCAGTGAGAGTGTATATTTTCTTGAAAAGCTGTAATTTATATAGTCGTATACATCCACGTGGTTAAAGTCATGTTCCTTCACCATGTAGTTTTTTTCAATACATTGAACTTTCCGATTACGGGGTTCAAATTTCAAATGGCTGCCCCGGTGATCAAGGGAAGTGGTCTGATGCTGATCAACTGTATCAGATGACCGTAACTAAACTGGAATGGTGAGTGGTGAATTGTTCCCCATACAAAATGCGATAGTTTACATTAAGGTTTACACAAAACTTATTCTCGCGTGGCTTTTCCCTTAATAGTCCCTCGCCGATTCCAATTGACTTTAATTGCGCTTTAAGTGTCCTCAGTTTAAAAAAAGGGTTTTAAAAATTAAAAAACGTTTTAATGGAGTTTTTGTTCAAGGATAGAAACTATTGTTAATATGTCTATTGTGCACCAGAATGAGTGATAACTACTCCGAGGTGTTAAGCGATTATAGACGGCTAAGTGTTATTATTATTCTAGTTCTGACAATCGACACAAAAAGTATGGGTAAGGAAATTTCACCTGACATCCAACACCATAATTTCGCGAGAGCACACCATAGAGCGCATTTTTAACGCGAGATACCTGATCAGCCACAGTATTGTCTTTAAGTTGTGCTCAGGCCTTATCAAAGTAAACGCGAGCGATGCTAAACAAAGGGAGAGAAGGTCGGTAGTGTCAGATTATAATTTTGTATGACACTCGAGCCAAATTAAGATCATTATGTTGATAAAACCTTTAGATTTACTAATTACTATTTTATTGCTGATAATTAGTTTTTCCGAGATTACCGAAATATTTTTTTAATACTAGAATACAGTGTCTGTTCATTGGAGCATTATTGACAAGGAAAGGAAAGGAACAATAAAGTTAGTTTAGTAGCGACAAAAGCATGCAAGTCATGCGTTATTTAAAGAGATGGTATGGAGATAATGCTTAACCAATCTTATTGAATAACCTATTGACTTCCATCCGCAGATTTCTAGGCGAAGTGAAAGTTTAAAAATTAAAAAAAATCATTACTATATTTTATAAAGGAGATCTGTGTCAATAAAAAAGAGGAAAGGTTGGAAAGTTATGTTCGAAAAAACGTCTCCAAAGTTCTTAAAAAAATAGTTGCCAAAACAAATCAAACCATTGAAAGATCAATATAAATGACCGTCTTTGGACAACAAAATAAAAAATAAACAACGGCCAATTGACCCTCTCCGAAGTGCTTTTTTAAGCGCAGACACGATATGTAACTGTTTTATTATATGACCCACCAGGTGATATCAGAGCAATTGGCCAAACCTCGCGTGATTTCTCGTTATTGTACTGTCATCACTTAGCTTGGCCATGATAGGAGTATGAATATATATCAAAATGGTTCATTTTGTTCGCCGGAATCCTATTTTCCGCCGTTTGGACAATGAACACGTAGGAAAATATAGTGTAGTGGAGAGAATTTCATATGGCCCTAGATGCGCAATGTATTAGTTTGTGAGTAAATTATGTTCGGAATGTAAAACAAATGGAAACTGTACATTGCCAGTTTGATCCACAGGCTTTAAAAAGTTCTGGCCAAAATGGCAATGATCATATCACGTCCGAAATGATGTGCGCAGTACATTCGATGGCTTCCGATTGGATATCCAAGCCTAAATAAACGCAAAATCCATGCTGGAATTAGCCAGCAGGTATCCAGGAAGACGTATTGACCTTGTGGTTACAGATTTACCATGTGGTACATTTTAATGAGTAGAAAGAATGAATAGAAAATATGAAAAAAAAAAACAGTTAACGATATAAACAAAAGTAGTATAAGGAGTGTTTCTAGTTACTAGTATATTTAGGTGATTCCATGAACTGATTTCCATTTATCGGGTTAACATTTCTTTTTATCCGCAGACGTTAGTCAGATCCATGTCACGGGTCACATTACGATATACTTTGTACTGTTTAAAATGTGATATATTGTAGAGATAGAGGCATGTGCGAATGGAATCCACAAACATCGATCAGGATCATTTGCCATTTGGACAACAGTTAACGTCGGCTACACTTCTTAGCCAGACGTTCTACACGAAATCTAAAACATGACATTGTTGCCGCCCACTTGTAATGAACAAACCATTAAGCAAAGTTTTACATTTTTATAACAACATCCGATAATAAGACCAGTTACGTGAGTCAACTATGTCAGTTTCTTGGAGCTTATGAACGTCTTCCAAAAATTCACACGTGTATAAAGTCACATTTTTGAATATATTCAAAGAGTTGCAGTTGACTGTTTTTAAACACTTGAAGAAACATTTGGATAATGCTGTTACAGCCTGTTCTTCTATAACCTTTGAGGAGACTTTTCATCCAGCTTTTTTAGTGTAGAGATAACAAGTTCTTGGTGGTATTTGAGATCCCCAGACCTGAACTTCGCACAGCGTCAAAATTTCCTGGACTGCGTGTATCTGAACTTTGAGTACACTGCAGCTGAACTCTCAAAGCTAAACGTGTGTTCACTGGCTGTAGTACCGTAAAAATGGTAAGAACATACTGGTATCTTTAAAGGTTTATTTAGTTTATGAGATAACTAACCGTACAGTGACGTTTCTTAATTATGTCACAACAACAGTCTATATATGGTCACCCCAGTAACAACGAATGTGTCTCCGAAGTGTGCTCTCCACCAGGGATCCGTAACACAGTATGTGTGTGTGAAAGAAACCGCCTTGTAGTCCGTATTTGTGTTAACGTCCACCGATTTATATGCACCATTATTTTCCCTTGTGCTTTTTGCGTAAGTATTCAGAGCAATGTTCACAATGTCGTAACTCGGTGAACTTGGAATTAGTCCTGAAAAAGAAGTCAGAACTATTAGTCAGTGTCCTCTCTGTTCTGCGTTGAACCAACAAATGAACGCCACAGTCTACAAAACGCTTTGACTTGTTAAGGATCATTCCTGAAATAAGACAGTTCTAAAAGCATGCTTCGTTTTATTAAACTGTTGTAAATACAGGACTTTGTCCTGATAATGTCATGATTATTAACAAGTTAATTCTATGTTACGTGGATGGCCAATGGAAACGACACGACGACCTGTTGATGTCCAAATGATCATTAATAAAATATCAAACTATAAATACAACTTTCGAAGGATACAATTCAATGGCAATCTTTCCAGATGTTTTTGTGTGCGTGTCTCCTTATTTAACAACAAGGCTTTTCTACCTTTCATAGGAATAAATTTGTTGATATCAATATGCTCGATTCAGGGATAAGACCCCGTATACAACATAAATTAGGCCATTTGTAATTTATAGATGGTGATGCTTGATCAGCAAAGTTAAAACATTATTAACAATTAAGGTATTCACACCCAAACACACAAGCCTGCATCAGTTGGGAACTATGCGTTTGAGTTTTTAGTCCTCCTTGACAAATTAAAAGCCTTTAGCCACAGTGCCTATTTCTTTGAGAAAAAAAACTGGTATGTAAGAACATTGTACTATATTGAAATTAATTTTCAATATAATTTTCTGACAACCGGAAATAAATCTGTCGTCTTCGAGGTAAAGTTAGTCGATATGCAGGTGAACTAGTATAAAATGTGATTTTTTGTGCAACAAGATCGGGAAATGTTTGGTTAACTTTATGTAGTTTGAATACTTGAAATGTGGACGTTGTAGATGCGATGTCGTGAGGAAAATAGAAGCAGCCATTTATTTGGAAAATGCGTTTGGAGTGGAGTGGTACCCTAGTGACCGGGGCATTTAGTTTCAGAACCTGTGTATATCTATAATATAATAAGGTAGGGACAAATGCATTTTTTAAAAATAAAATCGATTCTTTACTTTATTCTTCATTTTTATCGATTGTGTGTGTGTCGCAAACTTAATAAATACACAAAAAGGAAAATTTTTAAGAACAAATTTTATTTACTATCCAACACATACAAGCCAGTTGACCGTGTTCTGTACTCTCTTACATTTCAGAGCTTACTGGCTTCCATTATCCAGTGAAATGTTTACAAAGCCATTTGTAAGAAGATGTGCGGTCCATAAGAAGATTTATAGCCGGATATAAAAATCAGAAGTCCTGACACTAACATGAATCTGTCTGTAACGGTTCTATATTTAGTCCGAGTAAGACCTGAAAACTTTTGTTTCGTTCAAAATTTTGAAAAAAACTTCGGTACATATGGATGAACGCCACAGCTTTGTATGTGCAAGTATTGGCTATTAGGGTAATTGATTAGCTACAGACCTGTGCCATGCTAAAACAATGTAATTCCCGAATCGTACAGGGCAATGCGGAGCACAAATTTGAAACTTACCGTCTTATTCGATACTTATTATACATTTTCTCGAATTCTTTGTCTAGTTTTTATCAAAATATTGTATTTGAAGAAATTTCTGACTAGGAAGAACTCGCTAGGCTGCAGTTATCTCAAAACAAAAGTCGAGTGAGTTTTTTTTAATTTGGCTGCCGTCTTGCTACCCTTGAGAAATAATAAGTTACTTTTACATCATACTAATGCACGAGGTGCGCGCATTTTTGATACACAAAATATCTCTGAAAGTTCAAAATATCAAACAGGCTTATAAATTACTTAATTGGACAAGCTTAAGCCAATAAGTGTAAAAACTAAAAATTACACATTTTTATTCAGTGCTGTTCTGTGTCGTTATATATGGATTACGTAGTAGACTAATAACGATATAGAACTCAGCATCTGGGTAATTGATTTGATAATAAAGTTTATTCAAGGGAGGTAATAATTTAGCGACGTATATTATGGGAGAGTTATATCCCTTAGACCAGAACCGTATTACCAAAACCGAACTCTTCATATTGGTTTTACCTCAGAAACAAACACTGTAACTCAATGCGATTAGATACATACTCAGGCGCCGAGGCCCTGTGACCCAATCTATTTGCACAAAATGTACCAATTAGTAAAACAGAATATGTATGGGCTTGTATATAGCCATTCTATGCTCCGGTCTATGTATATGCATATAAATCTTTCTGGGCCAATATAAGGAGTGGCCCATTAAAGTAATCCACAAACCACTGGTAATTAGTGGCTCCGCGTGACGGGACATTTGGCGTCGATCATTTGCAATTGTTACATATTTTACTACTTTCTGATAATATTACATAGATAAATAAATAAATAAATACAGAACAATGAATTTAAGGCCGAATTGTATAACAATCAGTCAAAAGTGCTTGGTAGCGGTAAGATATGGTAAAGAAGCCCGTTCGTAATTATTTTGTCAGTGGAAAAATTGTTATGATATTTACATCAAAAGTGCAAACAAAACCTGCCTTCGAGATTTTTCTTAAATATAGTCCAAAAAAACGATGATTATTATTAATTATTTGTATTCTCTCTCTCTTCAATACCACCGCCCACACCCTCTCCCACACCCACGCCTCTTTCCCTACACTTTTCGTCATTCACAGATTATAACGTAACGCCTTTACAAATATCACCATTATCTAACCAGATCTGCTTCAATCTAATCTGAAACACATATTTTGATGGACCTATGGTATTTCCGGAGCACATTTAGGACGGACGCTTATCAAAAAGATAAACAATTATCATAACAGTGCATATAAAGAAAATGTCAGCCATTATAAATGGAATCATGCTAGTTTTATTACTCACGTGATCAATGAGATGGTAATATCAAACTTGTTCCTCGACCGATTATCTAATTGCTATAATGACATAGAGGCAAAAGTCTCATAAGCGTAGAATCCATCTGCAGATTGACCCTTGTGTTTAATTTAGTAATATATAAGCATACTTAAACTGTATCGTTCTTGAGCATAAAAACCCTAGCCCGAAAATGAGGTATCTAAAGCCACGGTTATACGGGCATCAATAAGGTGAACTAAACTGAACCAACTTATTAAAAAACAAAAAAAAAAAAAAGAATAGGGCATAAGGCCGATTCAATTTAAAGTCTGTAAAAGGCAGAAAATAGAGATAAAACCGCGAAGCAGTACAATATAATCACATATAAACTTACTCGATAAAAACATCGGATTTCTCTTTCTAGTTGAACAAAAATATGGCCAGTCGATATCCTATATCTATCAACATACAGATCAGCATCCAGCAAAAGAAGGATCCGATTTTTTTTCAATTGCATGGATTTTTCCTTAACAGGAGTTCACGTCAAACCACCATTACGGTGAACGTCAAGCTACCATTAGTGAGTATGGCAAATCACCATTAGTGTGTACGTCATACATTCAGTAGGGTGTACGTCAAACCACCAGTAGGGTGTACGTCAAACAACTAGTATGGTGTACGTCAACCACCATTAGGGTGTACGTCAAACCACCATTAGGGTGTATGTCAAACCACCAGTAAGGTGTACGTCAAACCACCATTAGGGTGTATGTCAAACCACCATTAGGGTGTACGTCAAACCACCATTACCGTGTACAACAAGCTACCATTAGAGTGTACGTCAAACCACCATTAGGGTGTACGTCAAACCACGATTAGGGTGTACGTCAAACCACCATTACGGTGTACGACAAGCTACCATTAGTGTGTACGGCAAACCACCATTACGGTGTACGACAAGCTACCATTAGGGTGTACGTCAAGCTACAATTAGTGTGTATGGCAAATCACCATTAGGGTGTTCGGTTAACCACAATTAGTGCGCGCTGCAAACCATTATTAGGGTGTACGTCAAACCACCGTTAGGGTGTACGTCAAACCACCATTACGGTGTACGACAAGCTACCATTAGTGTGTACGGCAAACCACCATTAGCGTGTTCGGTTAATCACAATTAATGCGTGCTGCAAACCATCATTAGGGCATATCACAATTATAAGGGCTTATGGCAAACCATCATTATGGCGAACTGCAAACCATCAGGGGCCAGTTGCTCAAAGCAGTGTTAGCCGCTAATGCAAGATTAAATCACTAATAACGGTATTAGAGATAGACCATCAACATTGCGTGACGCCATCTAATCAAGGATTAAATTTAATA
>JAVFBZ010159753.1:0-17921 GCA_032466195.1 Katharina tunicata | reverse complement strand
GGGCAAATGTCCAGGGGGTGGGGGGGAATGTCCTGATACCATAAGTAAGTGCTACCAGAAAATGTGAATGCCGACAACAGCGTGTCAGAAAATCTTTTTTTTCCATTCGCAGTTTCTATGAGATGCCTCGCGGGATTTCAAATAAAGGAAAGCAATCAGCGCGACTTTATACATTGTGACAATATATTTTCACAAGCATTCGAACAGTAAGTACCTTCATGATCAGGTGTTTGTCAAAGGTGTTTGTCATACATCTGACGATGAAATAAGTACATCTTGCAAAGCTTGTGGAAATATATTGCCTCAACGTACAATGGCTGTCATTTGTTAACTGAGCTTTATACAACCACTCCTAAATCAAGTTTACTTTGTCTCGTAGGAAATACCAACTTGAACAACATATTGGAATTCTCGAATATGAAAGCAAAATCGTCACTCGTTATTAACTATCGAGTATGGCTCACAATAAAACTAATTTAAAAACATTTTGTGAATTAAATTTGTTGTAGTCCGTCAGAATGAAAGGCGTTTTTGTATTAAGTAATTTCATACATTGTACATTCATATAGAGAATTATAGTCCTGAGCTTTCGGAGGTAACTATTGCCATCATCAGGGAAATTACAAATGCAGGCAAACAATTGTGTAAATGGAATTGGCAAATGCACAATATAACGCCATTCGCCTGTATTTACCTTTTCGTTGACGATGCTGGTCGTCGCTGATCGTCGCTGCTTCACTCTGGAGTTTAGTTATTTAATTTCTTGCACATAGGGATTTGGCTATTTAGTCATCCACTTGGTACATGTACATTGGTTGATTTGTTCATAGGACACAATACATGTCAATGATGTGTGCCGTGGGCAAATGAGACGAATAGAATAAAAACACATGCTTATAGGTTCCTAAACGAAAACCGCTTTGGCTTACTACACTATGGATTGTTGAAAGCGCCATTTTGTCAAAGTTTAGATCAGCGCATAAGAATTGCAGTCTTGCGATCTTTTTGGTCTGTTTAGAATGCGTTATTTGAGGTAACAGTAGCAAAAATTTCATATATTAGATATTTTGTACAACCACAAGTTACTTCAGGTTATTCCGTATTTTTTTTGGTCAGATTTGTACAACCACAAGTTACTTCAGGTTATTCCGTATTTTTTGGGTCAGATTTGTACAACCACAAGTTACTACAGGTTATTCCGTTTGTTTTTTTTTGGTCAGATTTGTACAACCACAAGTTACTTCAGGTTATTCTGTATTTTTGTTATCAGATTTGTACAACCACAAGTTACTTCAGGTTATTCCGTTTGTTTTTTTGGTCAGATTTGTACAACCACAAGTTACTTCAGGTTATTCCATATTTTTTGGGGTCATATTTGTACATCGACAAGTTATTTCAGGTTATTCAGTATTTTTTGGGGTCAGATTTGTACAACCACAAGTTACTTCAGGTTATTCCGCATTTGTTTTGGTCAGATTTGTACAACTACAAGTTATTTCAGGTTATTCCGTTTTTTTTTTCAGATTTGTTCCCAGGTTTCCAGTATGTCCCAGCTTAATAACTCATATTACGGAGTTAAAATTTTATAAATATTTTCGATAGGACCGTAATTTCCTCTTTACTGTGGTGTATTGTGTCATAAAGCGTTCTCGTGATACAAATATATAAATCCTATTGTATGCAAAGATAACATAATTGCCCGATGTTTTAAAAAAAAAAAATTACCGAAGTCTTTCTTTGTAGAAAAGAAAACACGACAAGCTTTTTCGTTCCGGAAACTGGTAAGATAATATCCTGTATAATGTTTTCTTTATTCTATCATATAAACTTTATTAAGACGAGAACCTTACTTTCTTTGTGTACTTTTGCACAATACATTCAATACCGTTTTTCTATGTGAAGGGTGCTAGGAATATTTTGTATCTTGTCAGCACTTTGTATCGTTGTCTTGTGGAGGGTGATTTGTCACCAATTGCATCGTCATATGAGTGAAATAACCTTAAGTGCGAAGTTTTCCACACCATGCACGGAATACTCTGTTTGCTGTTCGAATAACCTTGATTTGTCAAGTTTTTGTCTGTCTGGCTTATTCCTACTTTCTAACCCTCTTTGAAAAAGTAACCATGTAACAGCCGTCTGGCATAACGGCTTGAAGTCACGCTTTGCTCAGCTACGGTGAGTAAGTTGATCCTTTTATGACGTATATATTTTATCCATGTATATATAGATGAATATGTGCAGTTCAGCAAAAAAAAAGACACATAACGTGACTAGACTTGACTGGTCATGGCGACTTCATGACGTTTGCAGTCCATCAAATGCAAAACTAGACTTATATGCTGACCTTACCGCAATAGGGACCGGTAGACGAGGTGGCAGATTGCCAATGGACTCATTTGTCTGGAGTCTGGTCAAAATATTCCATATCCATATAACACTTTTCTGCCGTATATGAATTTGAATCCAACATAAGTCTACCGGCAGTATTCTGACAGATTAATATAAATACTCCAATTTATTGATTATAGTCCAGACAAATTGGTCCAATCACTTGAATAAGAAAGCTATACCAATATTTTCCTTACTGCTTTTTGTCATTATATATACATTATATTTTTGTAAATGTAGAGAAAGAAATACAGTTATTGTTATAACAGAGAACGTTTTGAAAAAATAGTCAATGTACATTATGAAGCGAATTTACATTTCTATATATTTGAACCGTATTTTTAATAACATAGGGTTGACATATCAACAATCACTTCTTGTAGTGTCTTCAATGACTTTTAATTCTTTAGGAAATGATAGGTCTTCTTTTAAGAATTTGATCTAAAACTACGATTTTTTTTTTTTTTTTTTTTTGTAGAGACGGTCTCGAAGTAAAGATTCCATAGTACAACTCGCGGATGTACTGGGCCAGCTCAAAACGTCAGTGTTCAAAGACAATCACCTCGCAGCCTTCAAGGTAGGTTATCTAACCATTTGGTAATCTCAAAGAAAATCCCCTCTAGACGTTTGGCAGACTTTCAAGCTACGAAGTCTTTATTAGATATTATCTGCGGGAAAACTTCACTTTACTTCTTGACATCTGGGAAATTGTCAATTTCTAATTATGAGATGAAGGATCTGTCTATTTTGCATTGATGACTTGAAAGATTAATAAATGATGATTTTAAATTATGTCATAAACAAGGCCGATTGTTTATAACAGGTTATATGTATTATCAGAAGTATATTAACCCGAAGTATAAAACGAGCCATTAACACAAAGAGCCATTAAACCCATCAACGGCATTGAAGCTCTCACTAAATCAGATTGACGAAAAAGCGCCCATTCGATTTGAGTTTTTAGAACATGCGCGAAACGAACGAAAACCGGTCTGTTTTGGTCGGCGTTGATTTATTTAAATTTGTGGGGATATTCTGGGTTACATTTTTACGAATATCTTACAAGTTATTCATCGGTTGGTTGGGTGGCATCTTCCTGTACCATGGTGCTCACTAAGTTAAGGGGCATCAGGAAGCAGACTTGTTTTGGCGCATGCCCTGTGTTTTTTCTCTCTTAATGTATTGTGGGTTCTTCTATTCCGCCAACGTCGTTTAAGGTGATTTTTCTCCACCCATTGAGTGAAATAACCTTAAGTTAACAAACAGGTTATTCACACTAGACATATATAGAACTTGTCCAAAAACCCTTTAGCTGTAAAACCTCCGTGATTTTGTTCAGGGTATGTGAGGGGATGTAATAACTTAAACGATATAGTGTAACAATATCAACCTGTGTCTAATTTGAGATGTCTTAAATATAGCCCTATCTAATATTTGTGTCACTGGGTTTATTGACGTCAACATGCTATACCAGTGTGTCGCAACCTTGGCATTATTTCCTATATGAAAATATGCTAACTGGCACGAGCAGCATAAGAAAATCATTCAACTTCTCCAAAAAGCAGTATTCAATAAGACATACTGGTATATATATTGATGACAAATCGACTGCAGTTGTTATGACTGTTCTTTTTTATCTTTTATTTAAACGATATCTATCCGGGGTAACAAGTTTAGTTATACATGTACATACTGATTTATAATCCGGCCCTGCGTACACACATTACATTGAGATGCATAAAAAAGTAATAATTCAATAGATATATTATTACAATTATGTTCACGCAGTCATACACACGTGCACCCATACTCTCTATCACTAAACGTGAACATCTAATAATATAAACAAATATATGAACAAAGTGCTTTCATGTAACATGCTAAAAATGGTTTTAAAAGTTCAGTTCAGATATAACTATACTACTCAACAGTTGATAGGGATATTGAATATTTTCTATATCACGCCGCTGTCGTATAACGTTCATCTGTTTGTGTCACAAACGATTACATCATGAATGCTCTGACAGGCATTAAATGTCAAAACAGAATCTGATTACGTTAGAAAGAGGCCCTTAGATCATTTGGGATGAAGTAATCAAGTTGTGTTATCCAGCTTTCAGCATCAAATATAGTTAATGGTGGGAGAATAATTAAAACCCAACAACGGACATGGTATCCCCACGCTCAAGTAACGACGACTAATACTCCGAAAGAGCCGACGAATCTTTCGTTCAGCTCAACCAGCACCCGGGGATGCACAACTCGTTCGGAAACTTCACTCTCCAACATGCCCCACATATGCTCAACTGGAATGAGAACCGGGTGAGCGCGCAGGCCATTCCATTCTCACAATTGTATCTTGATCCAGGTAATGATCTACTACCCTAGCCCGATGTGGTTGAGTATTGTCATCCATCAGAATAAACTGTGGGCCTATTGCACTACAAATGGTCTCACCATAGGATGGAGGATCTCATCTATGAAACGAGCTCCAGTCAGCATTCAACGCCCAATGACTAAGATGTGTTCTTCCAGCCATGGATATGCCCCCTCAGACCATAACTAAGCCCCACCCCATGTTGTCTTTATAATACTTCTCCAGCCAGCGCCCATGTCCTTGCTCTGCAGTTGGTATGGTCCAAACAGAAGCGAGTCTCGTCAGTGAAGAGTACTGGCCTCCAGTCATCATTGGTCCAATTGACATGATTTGTTGCCCACTGCATACGCTCTTGTACATGACGTCATGTCAAAGGAACCCGCAGAACTAGCCTATGTCACCAAAATCCTTTCTCACGAAGACGACGATGCACAGTTTGTATATACAAATGTACACCAGTAGCGTTCTACGTCACACGTGCAAAATGTGATTAAGGCACGTGAGAATCGAGATTTTTTAAGGAAGCTTAAATTATTCATACAGTCCAGTTTGTTTCCCAAAAATATAATAATTCTCTGACTGGTTGGTCAAAACATACAATACATGTATATCTATCAAATGTTGAGCAGTATATATATTTCGTATTTCTTTTGTAAATTCGTTTATTTACAATCTAAAAAAAAGTAGGTTTGAACCAGTAAGGAATGCTTTACAGCGTTAAAAAACTAGCTCTTACCAGCTCTAGTTTTACGCGCTTCACGTCCCTTCAGTAGTTGGTCAAGTACAAAGTATTTATCCCAATGGAGG
Organism: Katharina tunicata; assembly: GCA_032466195.1. Classification (NCBI taxonomy): domain Eukaryota; kingdom Metazoa; phylum Mollusca; class Polyplacophora; order Chitonida; family Mopaliidae; genus Katharina; species Katharina tunicata. Next base: position 12,349 of record JAVFBZ010159753.1, on the reverse strand, counting down.
TGAAATAAAAGTTGATCAAAATGATCGTTGATTTTCTTTAAGAATAGATCGACGGCTTTGGTTTGGAGATGCTGCAATTTCGTTTACAAACGATTAATGCAGTTTATCCGTACCACATCCCGCAATAATCAAATTGTGGTAATAAGAGGCTGTCAGAGAGAGTCAGTAAAATACTCTTGTTCAAATGATTTGGCAGACGTGAGATAAATGCTATTCGCTGGGAAACTGTTTTGGCAAATTTATCGGTATAGGTTTCCCTTGAAAGATCTGGGTCCAACCAAACATCGAGGTCAATTGACACTTGATTAATTTGTCGGTCTCTCGTGATATTTCGATGCTGTTACTCGTAGGTAATCTCTGTCTGGCACCAAACACGTACATTTTGATGTTGTAGTGTTATGGATTAGCTTGCGGGATATTAGCCTGTTCACGTACCCCAAACAAATCACTGTTGAGTCTTTTCTGTATATCACTTATATCTATACTTATGAATATGAGAATCGTGTCATCGGACTACAAACTTATTTTACAAGCTATAAAAGGAAGAGGCCCCAGAATCGAACATCGGGTTACCCCGGTAGTGATACACTATGATGACACGATGCCAGTTACATACATACATTACTTCCGGTCACTGAGATAAGCAAGAAACCACTCATGCTCCAATCCTGGTGCACCAAAATACATTAACTTGTTAAGCAGAATTTGCGTATCGACTGAGATTTCTTGATTTGGGTTTTAATGTACCTTCCTCCCTCCAAAATTGGTAAACGATAAATTTACAATTCCATATAACATCGGATAAGCTGATTATGTAAGCTATAAAAAGAAGAGGCCCCAGAATCGAACCCCGGGATACCCCGGTAGTGATTCACGCTGATGACACGATACCAGTTGCATACATACATTACTTCCGGTCACTGAGATAAGCAAGAAACCACTCATGCTCCAATCCTACAATTAACTTGTTAAGCAGAATTTGCGTATCGACTGTGATTTCTTGATTTGAAATTTAATCTGGCTGCCTCTCTTCCAAAATTGGTAAACCATAAAATAAACCTCCGGGGAGGTTTCCTTCACACTTCAGGCTTGAGCTCAATATCAGTGAAATGACCTTATGTTCTGTATATACCCTATTCAAAACTTGAATAAAATGTTATTTTGCCTCTGATAAAGTGTGGATGAATAACAACCATTCCTGGGTTTACATATTTACAGAAAACACCCTCAACTTGGACACGAACCCGTGGCCTCCGAACAATCCAGTTCGAACCATAAACACAAACAAGTTGTACACAGAAACCGCACATTTGACAAAGAAATCAGACCATAAATTACAGCCACTAATTATATTCCTTGCTTTCTTAATAAATTGGTTCTTGTAAGAAAAGCTGCTTTTTATCGTTAGAAAATCTCAATTAATAAAGCTACTTTGTCTTTTAGCTCACGTTTTTCCTATGTTTTTTTAAGGATCTTCACTGGTCGGATTTAATTAGCACTTGGACAAAAGAGAAAAACGGACTGATTTCATCGAGCGAGTCCAAACGCCGAGAAGCCGTCTGGGAATTATTTAAAAGCGAGTGCGTCTTTTTGATTGATCACCTAATGGTTCTCAAGCACGTGAGTATCGTTTCTTTTAAATGCTGAAGGCTGTTTTCTTTCTTGTCTTTGTTCTAGCGTTGTGTGTGTATTACATTGTGATTCAAATAGACTGCGCTCCATCTGCATTAGAACATCGACTTTTGAAATGTTTGGATTTAAATAAATATTTTTGTGGTTCGGGAGCAACTATCGAATGTGTGTCTGCTTCATCAATTTTGTTGATTTGAATGTTCTATCTTAAACTTTGATATCTCAAGTTAACTGAAATATGGTTCGGAATGGTCTGCAAATAGTACGTTAACTTGTTGACAGCTGTTAAAGTCTGTTTAAACTGAAAATAATTTTTAAAACATTGTTTTTCCTGTTGGAAAGGTAATGTTCCTCCAGTGCTAAGTATGACAGCATGAATATTTTCAATTCTGCGAATATATTCTTGAAACAAACCGCCCTTAGCCAGAGGGCCACGTTAAGGAGAAATGATGTGTATAGTTGATGCATAGCTAATCATTAAGTTACTTTGTTGGTTGATGCGTCTCAGTGTAAAATTATAAATTTTATAAATTTAAATTATATATTTTCTGATATAATTTATTGCGTCTGCATTTGCGAATACAGTGTAAGCTATCCAAACCAGTTTGTTATATCTTAAATTGATGACTCCCTGGATGATTTCTGAAGATGTTTATTATTCCGTTTCTGTCTTATTAATAGTGTTTTCTAGAGCCTTTAAAGAACGTTCAGGTGGAAGGGTTTCTGATGTACGCCGAACCACAGGCTTTGTTTGGAAACCTGGATGAACTATGTTACGTAAGAATCGTTGTTGTTGTTAACTATTTCCATTTCGTATTAAATCTATGAATATAAATCTGCATAATTTTCTATTTGAAGTGGAACAAAGGCAAAACTAAACTGGCCGTTGTCAATTCTACAATCTTCAATCTACGTGCCATGTAATTGAAAACATGGCCATGGCCTTTTACAGACGGCCGCGTGAAAACATCCATCTGCAAAAAGTAGTCCGTAACTTAGGTAAAATCAAGGCTCTATGAATTGATCCAAAAACTAAAGCCAAATAATTAATGAAAGACACATATTGTTCTAATTGAGTATTTATCGTCTTAATATTAGATCACCGGAAGTAGTACCGGGAATTGTAATACGTATTGACAGGGTATTTTCTTTATCTAGGTTCTTTTATGAATAATTGATTCCACAGCATAGGGCGTGATGATATTTATTATCAGATTATATATACTCAAACCTAATTCTGAGGAATTTGCAACTGAACTTTTGTAAACAGATATATTGTGCTATTTCACATCCGAAGTCCTCCTAACCTTATTTAACTACTGAGTTTTCCAACAACGATATAAAACAAATGTTGGGATAATCAGCGTTGATCATTTATTTCTACTGAACAGTTACATGGCACTATTGAATTCTACTAAGTTTGAATGCACAAATATTGCCTTAACACAAGTCATTTCGTATGACTTGAAAACGGCGTATTATATGTATATCTACATCGAAATGTTGTCTCTCAATAAACAAGAAGATTGTAGGCATACACTTGGTTATATCACATACGTACCCAAATATATGGGATTTAATTTTATCACAGAATCATATGAGTTACAAATATTTTTCTCAAGAAATAAAAGTTAGAGGTGTTCTCTTCATTCCACACTCACATTGATAGGTTTAAAAATACCCAGCAAAAATGAAATCTAAAAATTCTGCCAGAATATTTAAATGAGGATGTTTAAATTTGCTCTCACATCTTCGCGCCGCTTTGTAGTCTCAACGTAGCGCTGGCCCTCCTTATGTTGGATTCAAACCAAGCCAGGATTTCTCCCAAGCCTTGGACCACTCGGATAATTATTAATTTAATGTTAGCTCTGTTGGAAAGAAACTGTTTATCCTCTTTGGAAAATATTGAGAGAGAAAATAATCTTACAAGTCTTTATCTTAATTATCAAACATGACATATTAGTGTAACATATAGACATTAACTGTGCTTTTATTATCCAGACGGAATTTGTCACCAGCTAGTATCGACATGTAAGAAAATCGTAACTGGTGAGTCAAAACAAAAAGTGGAGAAAACAAGTGGAGAGCAAAAACTCATGCTTCACACCAGGGGGCCGCAAAACATTTCTATGCCACGTGATCTACTCTCGATCAAGATAATCCAGAGATTTGGACATGATGTATAGCAAATCTGATTGTCTATTGGAAAATTGAATCCTTTTTTTATTTACTTTACAGGTCAGTTATACATTCTGTAAAGATTTCATAGCAGCACTTGTAAAGCACACGAGCGACACCGACTTCGGATCAACGAAAATATTAATCAAGGCATTTCAAAAGGTATGTGGGTGTTATGACCTGAGTTCCTTTATCTATTGAACTTAGAATGGATACTCGGTCTTGCTTAAGACATATAACGAAAAGATTTCTTTCTTACTTATTCGGAATTGAACATTTACATGGATTAAGTGTTTGTGCCGACTTGTAGGCTCGGTGTAATAATACATTGTTTACAGAATGTGCAGATTTGTTAACTCGGTGTCGGCATAAAGTGTTTGGGCAGGATTATTTACTCGGTGTCATCATTAAGTGTTTGGGCAGGATTATTTACTCGGTGTCAGCATAAAGTGTTTGGTCAGACTTGTTGGCTCGGTAAAAGTATAGGGTTGTGCAGGCATATCGACTCGGTGTCAGCATTAAGTGTTTGGGAAGACTTGTTGGCTCGGTGAAAGTAAAGGGTTGGGCTGGCTTATCGACTCGGTGTCAGCATAAAGTGTTTGGACAGACTTGTTGGCATCTATGACAAAAGACAAGCCAACAAGTTAAAAACTATTCATATTTTAATTTTGATTTCGACTTGTTTAAGTGGCATTTACAAGTTGGGAGTACACAGTAATTTCACAACAACATTATTATTGATTAACAAATTCTGCATTTATTAGGTGACAACGTTTCGGTGTGGGTCCTTACACCGTTATCAAGTCAATGTGAATCGAAACGTTGTCACATAATAAATGCAGAAGTTCAACAGTACAAGTTTCCTCTCTTGGTTCATTTGTAAAACCTCTTGACAAATTTCCCGTAATCTGGATACAGTCTCCCTGGGGTAAAGCCATACCGAAACCAATACTATGATTTTCGTCTTTGTGAATGAGTTAAGTCTTAACTGAGCCATCAGACATTTGGCGGATGTAGCTTTATACTAGATCACGAATCCGTGACTATTATATGGGTTCAGACAGGATATCTAGTTCTAAGACCCTCACCAATGAGGCGATTAAGTAGCGATTGCTGTTTGTGTTCTTACCGTCGGTCTAAACTACTGTTGAGGTAAAGTAACATTCCTTGTCCTGCAGTAGTCGTGACGACAGCACATTAAAACATGGTTCGAGGCTTGTTTCTTGTGAAATTGTCGTTCATGCATTACCGTCAATCCCAAAAACTTTGTTTGTTTTTTCCAATCAAACAATTGCAATGATAAAGCTAAGGGGATTAATAATCAAATGATAAAAGAAAGTCTAAAATCACAAAGTTTTAAAAAGCAATGAAAATGTTCAAAATTATTCCCAGAACAAATCCCCGGCAGAACATTTCATACATCTTTGAAAAACATCCGTGAAACATTCATATACATGATTAAGAATCATACGTGAAGCATTCATCTATATACAACCATATGTCAAAGAAAGCACTCGTGATTATCCATAACAATGTGTCTGTGTTCTATACCTACCAGCTTCTAAATGCCTCTCAGAGAAATTTATAAACATGTTAAGGAAAACATTCGTGGAACATGCATAAATATGTTAAGGAAAGCATTCGTAAAGCATTTATAAACATGTTAAGGAAAGTATTCGTAAAACAGTTATATACATGTAAGATGTTAAGGAAAGTATCCGTTTAACATTCATATACATAGACATGACGACTGAGATGGATTTTCAACTTCTGGATATATTGGTAAGCGACGTTTCGATCTAGATACTAAGATCGTTTTCAAGCAATGGTTACAAATCTCAACAAAATATACTTTAATGTAATTTACCCAGCTTCTAAATGCCACTCAAACAAGATTCATATACATGTTAACGAAAGTATTCGTGAAAAATTCATACACATGTTAAGGAAAGCATTCAACCAACATTCATATACATGTTGAGGAAAGTACTGATGAAATATTCTTATGCATGTAAAGGAGAGTATTCGGGAAACTTTCATATACATATTAATGAAGACATTCGTGAAACATTCATATACATGTACATGTTAAAAACTATTTCAGGACTCCTTATTAAGGGATAATTCTTACTTACCGGAAATATGTTATTCCTCATCTCAAGTTAAGAAATATTCCGTTGCTGTTCTTTTGCGTGGAGTAATCCATTAAACGTTAAGAATTGCTTCAGTTTATACGATCGTCTGCATTACCTGTTGCGATCTGATGTACCAGATGCAAAACTGACTAGACTCGCTGATAGCTGATTATCGTATATGAGCTTAACAAGGCCCACATAATATGAACTTTATAAATTATAGTGCGAACAGTTTAAACTTTCAATCCTCTTTAATGAAGGGCACAATTGTGATATGTTTGTTGTATAGACCAATCTAACATACATGTCCTGCTGCACAAATCCACTGTTAATAGCGTGTGGTTGGTTGGGAGCTCCCTGTGCACCCTCTGAGCTAAGTGGCACCAGGAAGCCGATTTGTTGTGGTGTCCTCGTTTGTGTCATGCGAAAGTGCCATGGTGTCTTCTGTGTTACGAGTGTCGATGAGGGTGGTTTCCTTGACCCATTGGACTGGCAGGCTGTTATATTAGGGAAATAACCTTAACCGTAAAAACGACCTAAAACCCCAATCAAACACAACTTGGCAGTAAAAACTATGAACTTAACAGAGACTTAGATTGTTTCAATGACCATCAAGACTGACCAAGCCGCCTCAAAAGATGAAAAAATGTCAAATAAGCCAAGGACAGTTAAAAGCATTCAATGATAAAAGATAAGCTAAACATATATTACATTTGTTAATGTACATGTACCAGAGCAAAGCAAAGGACAGGTTGAAAAGCATTCAATGAGAAAAGATAAGCTAAACATGACTTTTTATGTATAACCTAAACAATTCTCTGTAAGATGATTACACTAATAAGCACTTATACTTGTGTCGCTCGTGTCCCACAACGGCCTATAGTCTCTCTCTTTGGGAAAGCCCTCTCTGAAACGAACATGCAAAACATGTGAGAGGCCAGATAGTTTCCTCCAAACTTTGCACGGTTTATTCCATCTCAGCTAAGATTAAAACGAAACTCAAAATACATACGACACAAAGTATATGAAGCACTTAAGTAAGTAAATAAATGCTTGGTTTGCTTAACGTCATATAATAGTTTGAAGAGCCCTTAGAACGCGCAGATCCAGATCCAAGACTGTGGCCTGCTCGGGGTTACACAGACCCGGGAGTCCTGTAGATCCAGACCTCAGACCGAGGTCTGCCCGGGGTTACACAGACTTGGGGTCCTGTAGATCCAGACCAGACTGAGGTCTGCCCGAGGTAACATAGACCCTGGAGCCCTGTAGATTCAGATCTGAGATTGAGGTCTGCCCGGGTTACACAGACCCGGGAGTCCTGTAGATCCTGATCTGAGATTGAGGTCTGCCCGTGTTACACAGACCCGGGAGTCCTGTAGATCCGGATCTGAAAATGAGGCCTGCCCGGGGTTACACGGACTCGGGAGCCCTGTAAAACCAGACCCTAGACTGAGGGTCTACCCGAGATTACAGAGACCCGGGAGTCTAGTATTATTCAAAATTGAATCTTTATGTTTTAAAGCAGTAATCATTAAGACTTTTATTTTTTTAAATTTTTATCCCTTTTTTCCTTTCTTCAGTTTTCGTCACTTTCCCGTGACGCAGGCGTGTTTCATACCTACTGTCTTAACTACATGAACGCCCTGAATTATCTGGAGCAGCTGAGACGGAAAGACGATTTCTGTGAATTTGAAAAGGTATGTTAATTGTATGATCAATTCAGGAAACTCTTACTTATCAAGCGTGTATACAAAAGTACAAGTAATACAAGCAAAACTAATTGAGCCAAGAAATGTTTTAAGTTTTCCAATACATATATTTGAAAATATTGACTTATTGCTTTACAATTAGATCATTTGCAAGCTAAAGTGCTATTTTTCATGGCTAAAGGTAGCAAGTTCAGTTTTTAGAAACTGGCTTTATTTACGGTAGCTAGAGTTACCACTAAGCGAATGACGTCGGGCAATTAACTTGATTTTTTCAAGAAAACAGAATTCATGCCTTTGAAAAAGTTCAGTTGCATTCTGATTGGCTACACATTAGCGGGGTCGAAGTTGACAATCAAAATGGCGAACCACAGATCTATGTTTTGTTTCTGTTTCGAGTGATTTCACTTTGAATGCCGATTGCTCAAATTCACAAAACATTTGAAAGGTAAAGGAAAGTTTTTTTTTTCAAATCAAATGAAAACAGACTTTTTATCCATAGTTCACGTTAACAAAAGTTTTCCAAATTAAATATTTGAATATTTGGTGAACATGAGAATTCCCTGTACAGGAAATCCTGTGTTTAATGGAAATATTAACAGAACGGATGTATATAGTGATCCTTGGCTCGTTGGCTGTTCTATACAGAATCTTCTCCAATGGTGTGTTGACCTATTTTCAGAATTCCTGGAAACATTCAATTTGCTTACCTAAGATTTACCAACGCCTTTACAGCAGGACATCTGAAGAAGCGAGTAAAATGCTTCTGCTCTAGGAATTTCAGTTGATTATCTGCTAGGCAGTTCACGACAGTACGTTTGTGTTTTTGTTGCACTGTGTAAACGGAAACTTACGTGTGTCGTACCTGCACTTTATTTCGGTGTATTCTCGTTAAAGTATATATTTAACCTCCGTGGAATAGAGAGCTCCCATTTTCTCTATTAAGCTGATGTGATCTTCGGTTAAACGTCTTTCAATCCCCAAATGACGTTTTTCTGATCTGAGGTTATCTTAGCAAAGTTTCTATAGGTGGTCAGGTATTAAGGCTAAAATCACCTCTGCATCTCTTGCTTTATATATTATTGAACGTTGTGACTTTCCCCCAAGTAAAATCTAAACATTTTAATTTAAATTAATAGAGTGTCTGTGATTTTTGTACATTTGCCTTTGGACTGGGTTGTTGTAGTACTATGCAATATGAAAACTTTGCAACACTTTGTCATCATGAACTTGCCTTGCCACAAACGCACCGTCACCGTCTGAGTAAAATAACCTTAAGTACATAGTTGCATATCAAACAAATGTTTTCTCTATTTCAATCATGAACACAGATCTTCTATTGGGCGCGAACCATGAGGTATTTAGCTCATCTGGTAACTCTTTAGTAGTTCTCTCAAAGCCCCGAAGGCTAATTGTGGAGGTAATGGAGTTGAGGAGAGAGCTTAATGACTCGGTTAAAGCGCTCCTGTAAATTACCTCAGTCCTATTGTGTGGTCTTGATTGAAGGCCCCAGTCTCCAGTTAACAGCCAAAGTGGCGGTGTAGTTAACCCCTGGCTGTCAGTGAGCGGCTGGAAGAAAGACAGTCGCTTAACCCATGAGACCTATTTACGTCCCCTTTCGCGCAAACATCCGACATTAATCTAACGTACTGCCTTACGTTGTTAGAAGTCTCCTCCAGTTAATGCATACGCCCAATCAACTCCAAGTTAACCACTGTAAACACGGTTTTGATTGAGTTTATTGCGAAGTCTTAAGGTTTCTAAAGTACAAAAAGGGCTATTGACGTCAGTACTAGCACGATAGGCAGTCAGACCCCACGGGATAAATCCCATTCCTTCAAAGGTGAGAAGTTAAATTGGAATTGAAAACAACAGAAAGAATGGCCAAGAAAGCCTTTGCCACACTATTTGAGCATAAACTAAACAGGATTTTAAAAAGTACCAAAACGGTAGAAATGAGGAAAAAAGTGGCTTGTAGTAGATCTGTTTGTGTGTGGTTATTCAGCTGCCAGTAACCCATATCACAAGTCCATTAACTAGAAGTGTGAAACCTTGTATTCAGTAGTGTAGACGGCATTGTTTCCATCGCCAACGTTATAAGAGATAGGATGACGTCGAATGTATGATATGCGCAGTAGTTTATTAAAATTCTCTACATTGCGCTGATTACATTTTATTCGGCAAAAGTCGTAACAAGTCGGTAATTCTCGATTGCCACTTCTGACCTTTGCGCCACTCTTGAATTATGGGAAAATCGTATGGGGTTTATAAAAATCATGGTTTGGATGTATACGGAGGTACAGACTAATACGTAATTTGCTCATGTGTCTGCCGTTGACTGTATTAATCTTGTCTCCTTACTATAATGTGAATTATTTCGTACGCATTATTTCTTTATGTACAATCGACTTAAGTACGTTTCTGTTCACAATTGAATAGTTTGATTTTGATCAAAGTCAACATTTTCTTTGCAACCTTTTCTGACAGTCCAAATTAGCTGGACATTTGCAGTCAGTGTAGAAATGCGATGAAGTAAACACTCTGCCTCTTTTCAACTTTTCACTTTCAACTTTTTCACTTTATCATTTTCACTTTTTCGCTTTCACTTTTTCAATTTTCCCTTTTTCCATTTTCACTTTTTCACTTCACGATTTCTTTACGGATTTCTTGACGCTAACTTTCTCCTTGTGAAGCGCCATGTTATCCCTGATTATGCACTGAACCGTTTTGGATATTCTGCCCCGTTTGTACATCGTTTAAATCCATTTGAGTCTCCCATGATTCCGTGCGCATTTCGCTCGTATTGCAAGGTCAAATTGACTGGCTGCAGCGAAGGTTCAGTTCAATTCTGAAATTACCTACCCTGACGGTTCGCCAGTTTGCCACAAGGTGCGCTGCGTGAGCTGAATGTGAATGTTTTAGAAACAATGCCGCCTACACTACTGAATACGAGGTTACTTACTTCTAGTTAATGGACTTCTGCCCATATATATTAAAAAAATCGAAGTTTCTGTAGCTTTTGTAGCTCAGTCGTTTAGAACGCTGGCCCTGCAGAGACAAGAGTTCGAATCCATTTGGAGGCAAGAACAATTTCCTTCTCTACATTTATACAAAACAAATATATATATATTTGTTTAGGATAGGGTCAGGGCTGTTACGTACTGTGCTCACTACTTTAAATATATAGACATAACAACGATTTTAGTATTAGTACCTACCGAAAATAGAATATTATTATTTAAATTTTTTTTTTAAAAATAACAAATTACTTTTTTTTTCATTCTATCAAAAGTTTTTTATAAACATATTTTATTTAAATAAATTATTCTATCTTCTTTTTGGAACAGTATGGCATAGTTTGTTTCCCCCTTGAGGTTATTTTCTTAAACCGTCATGTGATTTACACTAAGGGCCTGCTAACACCGGGTCAAAATGTATTTATGTATTGTTAGGGTCAGTAATAAACCCGTTAGTCTACCAATGAAGATGAGGGTAGTCATGGGTTATCTGACACAGAAGAGAGTTTCGTCTGAACCAAGAGGTCCTTGAGAGTTTTGTTCTTCTTGTACGCTATGATAGGTCTCTGTGAGATAGGCTTTATCATTTTAGGTACAAGGTTTTGATATTCCTGTATTAGGAGATTAGCAAACCTGGTCTTATTAAAATACAAAAGGAATAATGTCTACCCTTGGGCGTTTACCTGGTTCAATGTTAAAACCCAATGGATACAACGTTTGAAGCGTTTTAATCTAATGAGCTTCTCTCTCTCCAAGCGTTTCCTTTTGGTTTCCTCTTCAGAATGAAAAACAGGAGTTTTTTCAATCGAATGGTTTCAAAATGATCTATGAGCGAATGCCCAGGAATGGAGAAATGTTCAGCTATTAGGGAGCCAATCAGCTGTAGTCTGATTAAACTGAAAGGATTGTGGGCTCTAAGTCGAAGAGGATTTTTGGTTTCTCCAACATACTGTTTCAGACATTTTTTACGACTGATGAAGAATGCCACATTTTCAGAATCGCAGTTTAAAACATCTGCCAAATGATACACATTTTTAGTTTGTTCCCCGACGAAGAAAGCCCTCTCTGGTATGTAATAGTCTAGCCTACATCTGGGTCTTAATACATGCCTGACTATATTATAGGCTTATTCTGATGCTTTCGTACAGGTACTGATTCTGTAAATTAACCTACATTATAACTGTTCAGTCTTCTGAGGGTTTCAGATTTAATCTGGCAAAGAAGTCGCTTAAAATACCTTCTGAGAAACAAAGCCTTAAAGAGAACAGAACATGCCTCGTTGAAGGAATCGAGCGTTCTACAATTCCTATGAAACTTTATTATTTGGGATTTATTAATTCCCCTAAATGTGTGCGGCGGGTAAAGAGAATTAGCATGGAGTAGTTGATGAGTATCCATAGGTTTATAGAATACCTTACCCTAGAGGCTTTCCAAAGGCTTCATGTTCCCACTCTGCCATAAAAATTAAGGCAAAATTGTGACCGATCATTTGCTCATAGCACAGCCTTATATGTGCTGGTCATTCGACCATTGAACTCGAAATCATTACATTTCAAACTGAGTTCCAACAGCTTCAGTACCTCAGAGAGGGACGGAGATTATCAGGATACCTATGGAAAGCATTTTCAACAGACTGAAGGCCAGCCTCAATATCGATATTGGTGTACATAGATTCTACGTC
>JAVFBZ010159742.1:0-17922 GCA_032466195.1 Katharina tunicata | reverse complement strand
TTACTACAGGTGAGCGTAAAACGATTACCCTCCTAGGGCTTATCTCAACACCTTCTGTAAGAACAAAACCTTTTACTACAGGTGAGCGTAAAACGATTACCCTCCCATCTCAACACCTTCTGTCAGAAACAGATTAGCGACATGATTTTTCTTTTATTCTCCAATTTGGACTTTTGTTATGAGCTCAAAACGTAATCACACAGACACAACGGGAGGCTAAATACCTCGACACCTCATTAAAACACACATCAATACTGTCTGTCTGTACGCATGCGTATATCAAGTTTCAACTGGCTCGCTGCAAACCCTGTTAATCCCTCGGTATCGTACATTGTACACTTTGAAGTGGTGAAGCTGTTATTCCTTCTGCTTCACTTCCATGGATCAGGTAACCTCAAGTGCTAGCCATCTAGCACCTTAAAGCTTGTCATCTAGCCCGCTTAATTGGGCCTAGTAATGCAATGCTACTACATGTACAGCCGATCTGGGTCCAGTTGTGAAAATCATACGTGTAGTTGTGAATACATGTAGTTCTCCCAAAACAATGGAAGTACGACCGTTGAAATACAGATTTTCTACACCAAGCATAGTTGAATCCTGTAGTATAGAATTCAAACAAGACATATGTTGCTTTTCATCCTCTGCAGCCAACAGTTGAACTTTCAATCGTTCATGTTTGCCTCAATTCAAATGCGTCTTCTAGTGAAGTTAATGGGACAAAAGCAGCAATGGAAAGAAATGAAAAATAAGTCATTCAGCTGAATTTTTTATCAGCTAGTTAAATTCTTGTAAAAAAAATTTCCTACGAAAAAGCTCAACCTGACAAGGTGGGTAACGGCATCATGATTCTATCTTCGTTCTTGTCGTCCTTTTTAGCACATAAGCTGGTGCTTGTAACCAACAAAAATTGGCACCACCTTTTATTTGAAATTTCTAATTCTTAAAAGTATTCTGGTCAAAAAAATTTCCCCAGAATTTGACAAGCATTGATTCATAATGTTATTTAATACTTGCGAGTTTCTACATGTAACTAAAGATAATTTTGTAGCCATTTATCTCTAGCCCATTAAATCTGTGAATTTATTTATCAACAGGTTTTTAGTGTTAAGTCTATAGAGAATGGCATCCATACAGGGGCTACCTGCTCTTCCTCGGTGTTTTAATGGGATGTTAGGATCAGATAGTAACCAATGGAGAGAGACAGAGAGAACTCATGCCATAAAAACTATGATCAACTCCGGTCTGGCTTCAGAGGCTGCACTGTGTAATGGTGTCCAAAATGGAAGCAGCTCCAGTTCACCAATATCAAGGGGTCAGGGAGAATATAAACTATCCCCTCAGGCCAAACTTGGTTCAGCTTTGTCTCGATTAAGACAAGAAATGGTAAGATGTACCCCTTTAAAATTTGCTTTGTGCATGTCACGTGTTTTGTCAGACTTGAGAATTGAGATCCATCAATACCAAAACTAGACTAGAAAGATACTATATTTGGCAAGTCAAAATGGATATGTATAAAAAGTTGAATTGAGTTTAGTTATTTTGAGAGTAGCCTTTTTACAGTTAGATGAAAATGACTTGCTCTTTGTGTTTTTATTTTGTCTCTTATTTTTTTTCCCTGCGATCCGTTTGTTACAAAAAGAAAACATTGTTTCCAACTTTCCAGCAGTTCACTTGAAAACTTTCTATCTGGTCTTTTTGCGACTTCTTTCTTGTTTATCAAGTACTTTCTGTTTTGTTTCATTTTCTTTTGCTCATTAAAGTTTCACTAGACAACTTCAGGAGGTGTTTTTTTTTCTCATGCAAATCTATTCTGTTCTAGCAGCTAATGTTGAATAAGTAGATAATTTTATGGTGGGTGCATCTTTGGAGCATAAATAATACTAATCTGCAAATTATTTTCTTGTTCTAGGTATACTTGAGACAGTTAGACATGTCTTTGTTGTGTCAGTTATGGACACTTCATGAGGCTATACAAGATTATAAGACAGTTGTCAACGATCGTCACTCTGAGACCAACTCTGAATGCTCTTACAGTATTGAGCGTGACTTGGACTCGATCACCAGTGTGGAAGATTATGACACGGACGATTTACTGTCAGAGAGTCGCCCACTCGCTACAAACTCACTCAGCAGCAGTACCTCCAGCTTACTCCAGCAAATCAGCCAGCTCAAACAAAAAGTGGAACTGGAGTTTGAATAGCGGAACTGGAGTTTGAAAAGCGGAACTGGAGTTTGAAAAGCGGAACTGGAGTTTGAATAGGCGAACTGGAGTTTGAATAACCGAACTGGAGTTTGAATAGCCGAACTGGAGTTCAAATTTTGAATAGTGGAACTGGATTCGAACCAAGCTAAGCAACAAAGGTTGTTTTATTATACACAACGATTTATTAGATTACCAGTTCAATCTCAAAAGAAGCACAAAGTAAAATAGCTGTTTTAAGTTGACATTTACAAACTGCAGTAAGATGATGGCTTAGGAAATAAATGTCAAGGAGAGAGGGCTTTGTTTAGCATTCCTATTGGGTTTCAACCAAAGGTTCTGTACAGCAAAGTTGTTACGTAAGTGAAATGCCCTTGACAAGAACCTCAAGCAAAGCAACTGCTTATAAATATGTGTCACAAATTCTAGAAATTGGGACCCTGACTCCATGTGTTTTGATACATGACATGAGTGTACGCTTGTAACAATGACACTTTTGCCTCTTATAGTTTCAGATCTATATCCACCTATATTTTATTTTAAAAATGTATAAATGTATAAATAGTACCACCGTAGAGAGGATTAACATGTACATACAACTGCATATTATACTCCACTTGCCAATATAATACACGGTAGATACCTTATATGTTTTAATATATTTATACACAGTTATCAATTTAATATAATATCATGAATTTGTAATTGATATAATCAGGCATAGGATAAACCACAATTATGTTTTGATTACCCATTCTGGTCACACGGTATTTAACAGTGTGTACTTAAATTTGTTATTTAATATAATGAATCATGTTGGGTCAGGCTAGTCGGAAAATTTTGTGCACAGAATTCTGATTAGTATTGATGTTAATCAGGTTAATCTTCCTTAATGTCACATATGCACCCAAATATTCTGTATTTTGGGTTTTCACTTAAACCCATGAATTTTATATATTTTCATCAAAACGTAAATGTTAGAGGTATTCCGTTAATTTTACCCCTAGATTTGAAGGTAAAGGTAGTTTAAAAGCCTGGTAAAAGTAAAAAAAAACTGAAAATTCTGCCTGAAAATTTAATTGGAAATGTGTCAATCTGCTGTCACACCTCAGACACACTTTGATGTACCGACGTTAACCACACCCCCCCTTACAAGGTTCAAAATGTTGGCCCGTTACAAACAAGGTCAATCACCGCGGCTGGAATTATGTGCTAAAAGTCTTTGTGAGCAAATATGACCAGCCCTCTTTTTGTTAAATTCGAATAACTGATAGATTTAACCTGGTGCGTACAAGCTTTGTACCCAACGGATAATTTTTATTTTAACGTGACTGTTTTAGTTTTTGAACAAACATCAAATCTTGTAAAAATCAAGGCAAACAGAATTAATTGAAAAATCCAAATTTTGGGTGCGTATGTGACTTTAAGTTGACGTCATTTATGCTGAACATTTTCTTAGAAAGTTTTATGAAGCACATTCACTAGTAGTTAAGGGTTAACTGCCGTCAGGCTAAAAGACTGTCAACAAGGCCCATTTAGACTGTTTGTGATTGTTTTATACCACCATCCAGGGTTGACCGGTTGAGGTTCACTCTTATAATATTCGTTTTTTGGATCCGTAATATGTATACTTCAAATGCTCAACAAATTCAACCACATTTACCACTTACAAAACTATGTTTTATGCAAAGGTTAAGAAGTGTAGAACACTGGACATTTTTAAGAAGTTCATACTTTAAGCTACAAGAAAATACAAGTTTTAGTTCCAATCTCCCATTAATACTTTCAATAAATGACTGGAAACATGTGTCCATGGAGGTTGAATTTGTTGAGCATTTAGGGTAACAGGTATATTATATCCATCATGTCCATATATTTTATCAATTATAAACTTTTAAACATAGCATATATTGGCAGTTTTGTCTTATGCACCCAGTAACACTAGTAAATACTGTTTTCCATTATATATTTTTTGTATTTACTCAGTGTTCTATTAAGTCACAAACAAATGAACAGTTTCTGAACGATGACAATATACACTGAGCCTGTACTTATTATATTACGTTGTTTAACTTTGTAAGGTTTATCAGAATAATCCAGTGCGCTAGTGTTACTGTATATGGGTTCTTGTCTTATTTGTCTGTGTCTAACGAGGTGCAATCAATGTTGTGTATTTCAATTTTGTGCAAGCCTGCATATATGTATAATGCTAACGCACAATATTTTATACACACAGAGACAACAAACTATTTTTCTGCCACCAACTTACTTGTCAATTTTACAACACACTTCTTATCGTTGCTTGTGATGTAATATAGTTAAGCACACATGTGATAACTTAGATGTTTTCTGTCAGGAAATTTCTATTTTATAAGGAAGTATGATACTGAATCTAATTGTTTGTTACAAGAAATGATGTGATACAAATCATATATATGTGTTTGCTAGCTCTATTTAAAGGAGCTGTAGGACTAGTGGGGCAGTGCCTCTATTTAACAAAGCGGGTGGTTTAATAGCTGCAGTAGCCTCAAGGGGCGGGTTGCTCAAAGTAGTATTAAATTTAATCCTAGTTTAGATGACGTCACGCCATGTTGAAGGCCTTCTCTAATACCGCGATTAGTGATTTAATCTGGTATTAGAAGCTAAAACTGCTTTGAGCAACCGGCCCCTGTAGCGGTGCTCTGAATCTGAGCTTTATTGAGCAATTTGTTGAGGGTTCCTGGTTGAGTGCTGTTCTTATCCTCTCCCATTGGATGCACAACAGACATGTCGTCATTTGGGTGTAATAACCTTTATGTATAGCGTAAAACCCCAATCAAATAATTAAAATGTGATGTGATATGATTAAACTCTGGTATCAGAACATAGGAAGCGGGTAGATCTAAATACCTGCTCGTCTTTATCCTTTCCAATTTGATGTTAAGGGTAACTTGTCATAAATAGCAAAAAAGATATTAAAGAACGTGAGAAAGTATTTCAATATTGAATAACGGCTGTCATAATATTTTCTTAACCGTTTGATTACGGTTGTTCTTAGGGTTTTTATTGTTTTTTTGGTAGACTTTTGATAGGAATTTGATAAACTACTATTAGACAAACTGTAAGTGGTCTAACCAATTTCCAGTTAATAGTGTTGTCAGTGACATGATATATTTGACTTAATTATGTTATTGAAGTGACTAACAATCAACAATGGGCCGTACCGTGGCTCAGTGGGTGAGCATTCGACTACTGAATCCTTCTCATTGTACCCAGAGTAGATTTTATCTCCCCAGTGGACCTTAGGGATATAAGGGAAGTTTTCCCGAGTTCACAGACGGTTTCTGAGGAGGTTTTCCACCATACACTGACAGAGCAAAGTTGTCATATAAGTGAAATACTCTTGAGTATGATGTAAACACCAATCATATAAAGCAATCGATCAGCAACCGTTTCAAGACAATTAAACATGGGAAACTCTGAAGAAGGAAGTCATGTCAGTGGGGACAACATACCATCATGACTTCCTTGTTCAGAGTTCTCTTATTCTGTTAAACACGATGTGCCATAATTACCTATACTAAGTGTAACCTTTGTATATTACAGCTACAAGTTACATGGTGACATTAAGGAAATTGTGTATTTTTGCATGTAGCATCTATTATACGTCTTAACAGACCGCATAGATGGATGAATGAACTCCTTTATAAGCCAAACATATAATTACATATGTGAATATCTTTATCAATGTAGTATAGGCCCCCAGATTATGACATTAAGGAAATTATGTATTTTTGCCTGTAGCATATGTTAGACCTCTGTACAGTCATGCAGTCATTGATTGATAGCCGTTTTAGGCCAAACATAAATTTGCAAATGTAGTACAGGCCCTCAGATTATATATGCCATGAAATCGTGTGTTGTGGGTATTCACTATTTTTGGCAATTCATGTTTGTAGGGTTGTTGCTATATATTTGACAAATGTTAATTGTTAATCCAGCTGGTGGCTTGGTGGGAGACCCCTGGATTCTAGTGCCCTCTGAGCTTATAGGGGCATCAGGAAACCGATTTATTGTGGTGGCCTGTAATATATTGAGGTATCTTCTGTGTTTCAACATGGCTTTATAGGGAGATTTCCTGCGCTGATTGGACTGACATGTCATCAGCCCATCATATGAGTTAAATAGCCTTAAGTATGATGGAAAACCCCAATCAATCATTGTACATGTAAATCCATAGGTATTAATATTATATAGCTTATTAAAGCATACCTGTGCAAATAAAATCAATTTAGTATTTGATACACAATGGCATAAATTTTATTATCTGACCAATTATATGACCGATATTATTTACTTTGTTTTAACAGAAATGTAGTAACTCTATATCATGTTTCAGGGTTCACCTAGTCTGTTGAAATGTTTCAGATTCAACAATTTATTCTAAGACCAATTTTCATGATATTGATTGTTACTGTTTGTATAGAATTTTACGAAATCACTTTGCATATCAAAAGTTAATGTAAATTAACAAAGATTTGACCAATTTTTAGAGGACCAGCAAACTCCCATTTTAAATCCAATTTTATCTTTAAGATCAGGTAATGTGATGCATCACAAATATGGCATATCCTACCCAGTATCAATATTTTGCCGATTTCAACTTCTTAATTATGCATACGGTTCATTAATCATATTGGTCTAGAAGAATTTAAATTGTTTTGTCAGTTTTATATTGTGTTTATTTTAACAATGGATTATGATTGGTGTACTCTTCCTCTGGTTTTAATATTTCAATAATTTTACTCAAGTCCACCTCTTTCTTGACAAGTTAATACCACATTTTTCTTATTTAATGCTAGTCAAAATACAAGTCAAAGGTATATAGGGCAATAAACAAAAATCACTTAAATGAAGAAAAACATATTTAATCAGACATGAAATCGACTAGTCTCTTGATGTTTTTTTTTTGTATTTGCATATTATCATAAATGTATTGTGAAATCCAGTCTACTTCATTTATATTCTACAAATGATGAAAAATGCCATGTTTAGAATCAGGAAAATGTGTTCTGTCCTTTGTATGAGTTTAACCTGTATCACTTGTTGCTTTTAGAGGCTTTGTTCCTGTTTGTTCTTAAGCCCCTCATTTCATGAGAACTGTGTGTCTATTTTGTGTGTAAATTTTTAGTTATTGTAGAAATGTTACAAAAATCCTATAAATGTTGTTAAGTTACAGAAAATGGACAGTTAACTGAATCTCAAGGTTAAAACGAAAAAAGTTTCAATAATGGCACGTAAAATATAAGGAGTACGACAATGGACATTCTTCCTAGACACATTACATTAATTAATCATACTCTAAAGTGAGTTGTGATCACTGACTGTTAAAATTGAGCGGATGGTTTGTGAGAGCTTCCTAACATGCCTAAGAGCTAAGGATATCAGGAAGCTGATTTGATGTGGGGTTCTGCTATGTGTCCAGTTTGTTGCCAGTGCGTGTAGTTAAGGGCGGTGGTTTCACTCACACATTGGGCTGGAGCACCGTCAATCCGTCATGCGGGAAAATTGCCTAACTTAGGCTAAAAACCCCAATCGACCAACAAATTCAAACAGATTTTATAGGTGCTGATTGTTATAAAAAGTTCTTTCAAAAAACAGTGTCGTTAAACTTGCAATATCAAAGTGTATGTTCCTATTGTATATACTAGAATATATCACACTTGTGTTCACGACTCACATGTTATAAATTCACTGTTATTTGTCGAATTTTATAGGTACTTGGATATTATATATTTTTTATCACTGCATCATAGTTGAGCATTTTGTGACGATTGGCCTTTGGTCATGTACTACAATCATACTACATGTGCATGTTTATCCATATTACATATGAAATAAAGTCTATGACTTTTAAAATCTTTGCTTCTTTTTTTACTCCCAAGAAAAAACTGATGTATTACGGTATGACCACCGACTGTCCAGAGTCCGGCCGTCTTGTCCCCTATCTATTACCAGGGCGGAACTTTATGAAACTTGGTATACACATTCACTATCAACTGATATTTAATAATTTTTTACCATTATCGGACGGAGATCAAAAATTATCATAGGAGAGTTACTTCTGGTACTTAATCAACTGTAGAGCGTCTTTTGCTATAACGGATGACCAATCCATAAATATTTTTATTTCCTCTCTACACTCATGAATCAACGACTTCTTACATATAAAAGCCCCTTACTTACAGCCACTGATAAATGAGGGCAGGGATGGCCACTGGAGGGAGCAGTTGTTGCTATAAAAATTTCTTGACAACTCAAAGAAATGGTAAACAATCAACTACCCTAAATGCTCAACAAATTCGACCCCCTTTACAACTTATAAAAATACATTTTATGCAAAGGGTTAGAAGTGTAAACATGCAATTTTAAATTTTTTTTTTAAAGTTCAGACTTTAAATTACCAGAAACTAAGTTGTAGTTCCCAATTCACACTAAAACATTTGATAAATGACTTAACGTTTGTGCCCTTAGAGGTCGAATTTGTTGAGGATTTAGGGTATGAACATTTATTTGAATATGAAAAGAACAAAAACAGACCTATTTTTCATATTGATATAAATATGGTTATGAAAGTCGAAATAAATAAAACTGAATGTTCATTGTTCAGATGTAGAAGGCATGATAGCTGAGTGTCAGTGGCCGCTGTTTAATGCTGGCGATTGGCTGCCTGATTGAGGGTCGCAGTTTTGATTCCTCACAAGAACATTTTCTGAACGAGAATCTGTTCAGTCTAAGATATCTATCGAAATATTATGTTAATGGTGACTTTTTAAGTGACACAATGTATTTCACAAACATGCATTGTGTATTATTTTCTGAAGTTGTGACATTGTTTCCTAAATTTCTAGTTCCTGCACACATGAGCATGTATGTTGGAGGTTTCTTGGCACCTTCTGGTTCGCTTCTCTCTGCCTTTCACAGTTTCCTCAACTAAAGCACACATGTGTTAATGGAACACTGTAAATCACCTATAATTTCGACCATGCATAATGCTCACCTTTTTGCAAGTTGTGGAAGTGTTATAGCATGTAAAAAACAAATTTAAGTTTATTGTAAAATCCAGATTCTCCTTCAACTGTTAAACTGTTGTTTGACTCCCAGGCATTATTTTAAAGTCCTTAAAATAGCTTCCAAAGTATTTACTTCATGGACGAAATTTTAGGTGATTTAGGGTAGTCTTTAGTAGCCATTGAAACACAAATGAATCAAACAATTGTACATGTACTTACTACTGTTGAAAGGAGCCAATCATATCAGATATCACATTTGGAAACTATTTGATATGGAGATTACATACACACCTGACCATGAAAAAACAAAAAATATGCCTATTTTTATTTTTTATAGAAGAACTTTAATTCTGAAAAGGGTTATAAATAGGGAAGTATTTCTGCCGAAATGGTCTCGGTTAAGTGATGAAGAAGTGGTTTTATTGATGCATGTTGAATGAAACTGTCTTTTCCAACAGTGTCTAATCCAGGGATGTGAGGATCACTTGTGATCCGTACTTCGGGAGCGGATCCTGCAGGAAAATATCTGAAAGAAAAGAAGTTCACAGATAATTTCTATAAAATTCTGGTTTGATTTAAAGTAAGCAGAATATAGGTATGTGTGTTTTGTTTGTTTCGTTGGTGTTTTACACTAAACTGACTTCTCATATGATGGCGTTCCAGCCCAACGTTTGAAACAAATCACCCTAAACGACGCTAAAACAAGACAAAAAAAAGACCCCAGAAAATGTACAGGGACGAAAAACAGGACACCACTATCTTTAGCTCAAGGAGCACCAGGGCACAAAGCCTCTCGTCCAACCACACGCTAGAATATAGGGGATTAATTGGCCATGTACACCAGATTTAGCTCAATAATTTAACGGAGATTCCTGGATTTTTAATTTATTTACTTATCTTTGCCCATTATAGGGCAGTCAAAATGCTAAAATAAATTTGCCGTGCTATCAAAGATCATTGGTCACCAACAATTATGTAACTTGCAAGCGAAACAAAAAATCCACCCCCATGTGTACTCTTTCCTTGAATGCCTAGTAGAACAAATGGTGGAGTTATTTTTTTATAAAAATAACAAAGCTTAGGCAAGGACTATTCTTTTTTTGTTTGATTAGTAAATGCAACAATCTCTGTTGGGTATGGTAGAAAAGCAAGAAGAAATTTTACAAAAAGCACCCCAGGATTTCTGCAACCACCAGAATTTCCCTTCTATAAGTTAAGGGGATAGGGGGATTTAAACCTATTTCGGGTATAGAGAAGGGGAGCAAAACTATTAAATACATTCTGCCATTTTGTTCAGCAGATCAACAGTCAACATCAAGCCAGGTACTCACATGTTGTGGATTTCAACAGTAATTTTAACAAAGAAGTCTTGATGGCCAGCGAAGAAGGTTAAAAGCTCTGTGTTTCTGTTGACTGCTTTTGGGGGATTGGCCGAGTAGTAAACATCTGTTACCTGGACATTAGATGGCTCGTCTACAACAACAAATAGCTCTATAAAAATAGGATCAAAGGTGACATGAGGTAACATTTACTGCATTTACATGGTGGTACTAGATATACATCTTAACAAAATTGGTGCAAAAGTATGCACCAGAAATAAGTATAAGTCTTTGTTTGAAACTTGGTTCGTCCAAAAGCAAAATGGTTAAATTCACAGGTAACCATTACTACCTAATCATACATAATATTTCAAGAAGGACAAGAACTTAAGTTGACAAATTAAATACCAATGCTACAATGCATCCTCAGAATGCCATAATTCCACTGTCTATGGAATATAAATATGTCAATCATTATTGCACAGTGTTGAACATTTTGAGAAGTTAGACCCAATATAAAAACAAACATTAATAAAGCTTCCATCAAATGATCAGCTTATCTCTCTATCTGATGATAGTAAAACACAACAACAACTGGGTGTTAGCATTTCTATGATACCCTAAATCCTCAATAAATTGTACCCATAAAGGGCACAAGTTTAATGTTATTTATTTAATTTATATATGTGAGTTTGGAACTGAAACATATTCTCCGGTAGTTTCAAGTCTGAACCTAATACAAATTTCAAGATTGCGTAGCCTTTGAATAACATGTAGGCTACTCTGTTTAAGAAATAAGTGCAGTTTTCGGACCTTTATTGCTTGATAAAGGGTTGATCAAATGGGGATTGTTCCTATTTGATGACAAGAGGCCGTAGCAGTTGGACCGAAGGTTCCGAGTTATCAAATTACAGTGAACAACCCCCATTTGACCGACCCTTTATCAAGCAATAAAGGTCAGAAAACTGCACTTTATTTCTATTCTAAATAAATTTAAAAATATTATTTAAATAAAGCCTTTATAATTTATATTTCTGGAAACAAAATGAGTTGACCTCGCCCTTCATTTTTTAAATAGACATGTGTTACAAACATTCCATTGGGTCAATCTATTTACAAACGCAGTAGGTAGTCAAAGGTATGAACAAGTGAAACTGATGTGCTTGCAATATTACTCCGCGAAGCAGTTTATTCAAAAGTGTGCGCTTTTGCATTATAGTTCATACTCTGATACATGTCCTGAAAATTGCAGTTGTTTGTTATTTTGAAATGAGTATCATACAGGAATATTTAATCATGCAGTATTTGTTGGAAGTATATTAATTTGTAGCTTTATTATTTTGCAGATTAGAACGCGCTCATCAATCCAACGTCATGAACGTGTCCTGGCAAAACTTCTGTCACGTCATGAAAAGAATTGACAGACGCGAGGAACGTTATGACGTTTACAAGCTCTGTCGTAGCAGTGTTTTGCCGAGTGCCATAGAGTTGCCTATCACTAAATAGTTATAAAATGGACTTACAAATGCATCTACTAACTTTGGAACTAGACACATGGTAAAATGGGTTGCCAAAATGCATATTCACAAATATAACCAATAAAAAAACGACAGGATTATTGATTAAAAGAGATTGTGACTGAAAGGAGCTGTTGTTAACATTTGTTTGTCAGGAGGTCAATGGGCTGAGTTTACTGATGTCAAAACTAGTTCGCCTCACTGGGTCAAATGAACAGGCATTTTTTTTTATGAAAAGTATTTCTTTAGTTTGCAAAAATGAGGATTTATATTTGTAAAATGTTTTTAAAAAAATGTCACTGTTTATAATATTAGAAATAAAAGTTAATACACCCCAAATCACAAAGTGTATATCAAGATATTTTTCTTTTTCGAGATAAAACAAAACAAACAAAAAGTGCGATAAATGTGGGCGTGGCTTAAAATATTTAGTGTTCATTTGGATACCCCGTCACCCCTCTAGGTTTAGGTTCTCTCAGTATGTGTTACGCCGTTTCCAAGGGAGACTGAACTATCCTTCAGATAAAGGGTCAGTTGTTTCCCTATCTCGCGCATGTTGAAGCAGACGTAGATGTTTTAGAATAAGTGATAAAGGATCAATTTTGTTGAGGGTTTAGGTTAACTTTTTTTTTCAGTTCTTATTTTCCTAACATTGTTTCTACTTCGACCAGAGTATGCCAATAGGGGATTTGCTCGAGTGACTGAAAATCACTTCCAGCATTTGTCATTTCTCTGATAATGGAAATAGCTACCTCCGAAAACTCAGAAATATAATTCTATAATTATGTACCAAGTATTTTTAACTAGTGAGTTAGTTAAACCACTGGAATATTTAAACCATACTGTGTTTCTCCTTGAAACCTATTTAAACAAGTTAGATCCCATACCTGTCTTAACCTCTTGTTTCAGTTCTTTTGCCCAGACATATAACTGACCATAACTGCTTACAGCCTCAGCCTTCACACACTGGTCACACACTGAATGTAAAAAATAAATCAATAAACTAAATAAATGAACGAATCTAACCTTTAATGTAAACATAGGTAGGTTAAATAAATGTCCCGATAAAGGAGATAACGGTGAAGATTCTGGCTAAATTTCCTTCCGCAACATAATATTCTGGACATTTATCAATTGTTACTATCACTATATTATAAACAATTAATTAGTGTTAATTCAATATTATTTTGGGGAAGATAATTGTGTTGGCTGGTTTCATATTTGGCACATTAGCCTTGTTTCTTTCATATTATGTTGAGAGCGTCAATTAAGATTCAGAATATTGTGTACCTTACCCTTTTTAATTCCATCTCTCACAGAAGCAATTTCTTTGTTGATAGCAGACCGTTCAACCTGTTCTTTCAACTCCAGAACTCGGACTTCTTCTCGGTGAATGTCTCTCAAAATTGGGTAGATTTGATTATATCTACAAATTAAAACACTAAATGATCGTATTGCTGATATAAACCAACATACATTAAACAGTGGTCGAACCACTGGCTAGAAGAAAAAACAAAACCAATTGACCTCAATTTGAAAAAAGAATATAATATTTTTTACAGCAGATCTAACAGTAGAAGGGTGACTTTGATGACTATGAAAGAAGCTCTAAATAGGATTGACTTAAAAAACAGTTTTATTCCTCTGATTGGTGTTTTTACGTCATATACTCAGGGATATTTCACTTGTCTGATGACTTTATTCATGTTGGGTACAAAGCCAAAAACAGCACTACCAGTATATTAATGAAGCATTGCTACACTTTTCATGTTTAGTTTCTGTCAACTTTACTCATTTATTCTTAAAGATTTGGTTAAGAGTAAGAGGTGCAGTCCTAGTTTAAATCCTCAGACTGGGGAAGGGCTACTGACTGCAATATATGCTTTGCTGGATTGTGGTTTACGTAGTACTTTTATTCACTTCCATAACCCCATTCAAACCAAATGGGTAGAGGAAGCCATCCTAAACTCCAATGGCAACAAGACTCCACAGGACATTTAATAAAAAACAGGCTAATACCTTAACAACTTGGTTTCCTGATGCCCATTAGGTCAAAGAGCACCAGGACACAGGAAGCTTTCCCCAGACCCCTTGATTGCAATATAACATTACATTTTCTGGCTTTCCTCCTCCAAGGCTGTGTCTTGAGACAGAGACACGTTTGGTTTCAACTTCCCTCTCTGTTCTGCCAGTTCAAGTTTTCTTCTCTGGAGGGAGGATTGGATGGCTAGCATCTGTGTGAAAATTGAGGCAGTTGAATATTGATTGATACATTCGTTAAGGCTTTACCCTACAAGTGAATTATGTCAGGTACAACTCAGGTATTAATAATAATACTATACCGATATTAGTTGTTATTAAACATGACGGTATTATTGCAGCTAAATTAATTTGTTTTGTTTGATTGAGGGTTTGCACTGTACTTAAAGTTATTTCACTCATATATGACTTCGGACCAGCCTAATGGGTGGAGGAAACCACCCTCAACAGCACTGGCAATGATGAGTTTGCTAATGCCAAAGCACTACTCTTCAAAGGCAGTTAAAACTTAAAAGAATCACACGATTAAAATAAAAATATAAAAAATGATGTACACTGAGCCAATTGTGGAATAAAAATAGCACTACATATGATAATACATTGTAAGTACAATAAAATTAAATTAGAATTATTTTCGTCCTAAGAGACAAACATAACAATATATCTCCTTCTTTATGTACCATGAGCCCTATTAGCAATCTAAAACAGAATAC
Organism: Katharina tunicata; assembly: GCA_032466195.1. Lineage (NCBI taxonomy): Eukaryota > Metazoa > Mollusca > Polyplacophora > Chitonida > Mopaliidae > Katharina > Katharina tunicata. The sequence goes on along the minus strand of JAVFBZ010159742.1, from coordinate 3,081 downwards.
AAGCAGGATAGATTAATGTATAAAATCAGTACCACTTGTTGAACATTTACCATTACCTTTGCATAAATACTTGCTTTGCTGGCCAGCTTGATTGAGTTTTAGGCACAATTAAGTTTATTTGACTTATATTCATCATGACAGCCCAATGCACGAAGGAAACCCCAAAACATTTAAAGAACGAAAAACAGGACACCACAAAAAATTGGCTACAATAATCCCCTTAGATAAGAGAGCAGCAGGGCACTGGAAGATCCGACCAATCAACCACTTTTTGCATAAATAAAGCTATTCCATAGTGTAATAAGATACCTTTTGGAGCTTGTCTTTTCTCTCATTCAGTTTAATATAGCACTGCTCCATATTCTGAAATGGGAAAACAGAAATTTCTAAACTGATAGAGTACAAAACCACAACAGATCCTCAACTTGCATATTTATTTGTTAGTTATTAAATTTCCTCCTATAAGCCACACTGGATAGCAGTAGTTTATTTTGCTTGCTAATCTGTCAGGCTGTGTGAGTTTGAAGACACCGAATTGGAATGCTGATGCTGATTGATTGTGGTTTGACGCTGTACTTAGTTAAGGTTATTTCACTCATAAGACTGCGTGCCAGCCCAATCGGTGAAGGAAACAATCATAAACGTCGCTGGCGACACAGAACACATGATAAAACATTTACAGAACATGTATAAAGCCGGACCCCACAACAACAACAAATCTGCATTCTGTGTCCCTTAGCTCATATAGCGCCAGGACATAACAGGCTCCCACCCAAGGTCACTTCATTCACATGACAGTGTGCCAGCCCAATCTGTGAAGGAAACCACTATAAACTACACTGGCAACACAGAACACATGACAAAACAGGACACAACAACAAATCCGCTTCCTGTGTCCCTTAGCTCGGATAGCTCCAGGACACAGGAACACTCCCTAACCACCATCACGGCATGTAATTAAAATCAGGAAAGAAAAAATAAATTTGCCGGGGTAAGGACAAACCCTCCCCCACCACCATCCATGGACTTCTGACGCGCATAGCTTGGTTCTAGAGTTAGGGGGAGTGAACTCATAAGAAAGTGCCATGACATATTGTCCAATAATTTTACTCATTATAATGGTAGTATGGTACATGTATATTTTGTATTTAAAAATCAAAACAAAGTAAGATTTTTACAGTATGCTCATAACTTGTGTGTTTAGTTATATTAATTTTAAACGTAAACCGTGATAACAAAAGGAAGCAATGTGAAAATGTACGAATGGAAGTTATACTAGAATTACCGCCGTGACAGATTAGTTTAGCATAATAGAGTAAAGTGACAACTCCAAAGAATGATGAACAATTCATTATGACTGTATATTTCGGTTAAAAAAACGAAATATACAGTCATAATGAATTGTTCATTATTCTTTGGAGTTGTCACTATATACTCTAGTACTAGTAGTTATACACTTGAGCAGTATCTTTCGTTAATGTTTCATAGACAGTCATATATTTTTATAATTTTTTGTTATAATCCGTCGCAGGAACAAAATCGCTATACGTTGGTCTGATAAAATAATGATAAGAGAAAGTTCTTCCAAGACCATGCGAAAAAAACTAACAACTTATAATAAAAAATAAGATTTGACTGGTCTTAAAGCAACAATTAACTAGAATTTCATAGAAAAAAAGTTAGTTAAAATGTTGGAAAGAAACCATTTAGAAGAATGTAATTTCCCTGCTCAGCAAAGACCATATCTTACTCCTTCTCTTGAACCAGTCAAACATTTAAAACTACTGACACGGACACTTAACAGCTCCAGAAAATTAGATGCAGAGATCTGTATACATGTAACCGCAAATGAGATTAATTTCTATTTAGGTGACATATTCCTCTGACAGTAATTAGCTGCTATGTCCCCTGCAGTTTTCATTCATAACGTGTCAACAGTTTGTGTAGACGTGTGATGATTAAATTAAGTTCAATTAAACTTACATAATTACTCGATGCCAGTGTCAATTAAAACTGCAGCATGTGTCTTGGTATATGAAAAAAAATATCCGGGGTAAAATTTGCATAGGAACATTCCATTCTTACTGTGTAAAAATGTCCACTTCCGGCTTATATTTTTTGTGGATGTAAACTTTGGTGTACCATTGTGTTTGCAATTTTAACGATCTTCTGAAACGATAATGCCCAGTAAAAAGAAAAGATACAACGCCAGATTTCCTCCTGTAAGTATTTCTTCATTTTGGTATTTAGATGTAGTGTACTTTTATGTTAAGTTTAACATTAAAGTAAGCGTTTTACAAAACAACAACAACAACAAAACAATCAAAACATAGCCGGTTCGTCTTTGTCATAACAAGTTGAAAAAGCACAATTGTTTGGTCGAAGGTAGACTGATGTCAACTTTTTGCATTTTCGATATTGTTATGTTTTTATTTTTATCTTTAAAGGTATCCCACCATAAAATTTAAATTTATAACGAGATTATTTTCAAATGCAGAGAGGGATAACCGTGCTGAACAGATTCATTGCTGAGTTCACAAATGTGTATTTCACTTGATACATATGTCTAATATGTTACAGTCTTCAAATTTGATTCAAATTAGCAAATAGAAAATGTTTAATAATTTAGTAGTTTTGCAGTTTGTTGATTTGTTACGGTAACAGTATAAACAATATTTTGTCTAGTCTTACATAGTCAAGTCCAAGAAAAATAAAACTGAATAACATCCAAAAAATACAGCCACTGATCAATAAATTAGTCAAGAATTTCTGGCTAAAAACAATTAAGACAGCAAAATAAATAAATTTTGAGTCCAGTATGCTATCACCAGTCCATCATGAAATCTTTTCTGACATTTTATTAAAATGTCTGAAAAGATTTCATATTCAATTCCAAGTGGCATCTGAAGTACATAGCATTAACTGGAGAGAAAAAATTTTTCCTAATACCCTTAACATGAGTTGCCCCTTAATTAAACTTTTTCCAATTTTACAGACCAATACGTATTTTTATAAGAATTTATTTGTATTTTAACCTTAATAGCCCAACTTTCTTCTGTACTTAAAATGTATATTGATATA
>JAVFBZ010159709.1:0-17926 GCA_032466195.1 Katharina tunicata | reverse complement strand
TCCCAACGTCATCACTTCCCATTGAAGTTTAAGGGCACTGTCATACAGACATGGGAACTTTTAACCTCGTAAATAACAAGTTGGGTTTTGTCAACATCACTGAGACCAGCCATTTTGCTGGAGCAGTTGACAGATGCGCTTGTATCCAAGGTTTCCCACCCCCAGACACAAACGATTTCTTTTGTCGGCCAACATCGGATGAGAAAACACCGGTTCTCGTCCGATCACCGAAGTTAAGCCCGGTTAGTACTTGGATGGGTGACCGCCTGGGAACACCGTGTGCTGTAGACAACCTTTTCGTTTTTAATGTGTGGTGTATGAATTAAATTGTATTTTATTAATTCCTTCAAATGGGTTGTGTTTAGCTCTAAGGAGCTACCTGTAGGCACGCCGTCGCCGATGCAATATATAAGGACATGGAAACCCTTTACAAAGTATGATTGTCATCAGCCTAACCTATGGAAATCACGCTAAATCTCCCGTGCTGTGAGCATTAACGTGATTAGGCCGCTCCCGCTTGACCTCTGACCTCACCCCATCGGTGACGTCATCGTGACCTCTGACCCCTGAAAAAACAAAATGGCCGCCCACAACAACAACTACATGACCACAACCGACCTATCAAACCAACACACACCACGCGCATGCGCATCACTTCCGGTCTAGACCCGTAGAGGTAACATAGGTAACAATCCGACAGCTCCGCTTTCTTATGGAGCTACGACCTACAAAGGCCGCGCATTTCCTATCCCATTAGCGCGCCCATGCTAGTCGAAACGCACATTACATACTACTTTGGATACTTGCAGACATAAACTCGCGAGTCATTGAGTGTGACGTAAAGATTTATACTGCATGACATTCCGTGTATGATATTCGCTGAGATCTAATCAAGTTTGACCATTTTAATTAAGTGTCAATCTGAGATATTTCCAGATTTACTGCAGGCCAATTTATTTAAGCTCCCTGCAGAAATGTACAAATAACTAATTGTGCATGTGTCGACACATCTCACCCAGTTTAACTGCTAACTAATTTATTTAATGGTGGTATTCATTGATTTTCTGTTAGATCCAAATAACTATCAAAAAGTGTTTATTACCAGTGACACGTTAAGTAGTAGTGAAAAACGCAACCCATATAACAATTATTTAGCAGGTCAATGCGGTCAAAATTCACAAACCTTCTGAAACACTATCTGAAATTATGTCTGTGTGACATATGTTACCAAGCAAAGCATTTATGTTACAGTTTTAACTACGGTGTATCCAAGTTGGTATAATTGGATAAATTACCATCGAGGCCCAACAAAGTGTAACACGAACTTGTAAAATATACGGCCGAAATATCTCAGTCCAGCATATGTTATATGTGACACTGACTATACCACTTGTATCAGTTGAATCCTTACGAGTCACTCTTTCAGTTAAAGTTCAAAGACACAATGTTCCGAAAGTGCCGAAAATACAACCAATCAATAACGCGTTTACTTAAACACGATTGCCTCGCCGTTTACATTACATGTCTTTAATATTAACAACAGGCATTAAGGCTAAATTTACCAACTGGCTAAATCAAGCCGCCACTAACGATATAGAGCCTTTTGATCGCTGCTGCTTCTATTTTGTGCTGAACTTTTTCAATGATACTTTCTATATAAATAGCGTACAAGTGTTGATTGATTTAGCTCCGAACAGTATTGGAAGTCCTTTGAAGCAACTCGATGTTAGGGAAATGGAGTTAATTCAATACACCTTAAGTGAAGGCGTTACAATGGCGCTAGAGTTTAAATATATAAGATCTTGGTATATTTTGTTATGTTTCGAACCGGCTGCCAATTTCTACCAAAAACGTGCGTTGTGTTGTTGTTTTCTTTATTATTATTTCTTTTGGCTTTTGGGCTGGATCAATAATATTGCGGTTCAATAAAATGTAGAAAGTTTCATATTGATATATATGATTAAAAGGTTTTACGAAAGTACGTAACTTACTTTTCGGTAGCAAGATTTTCTACCAGCGTTTGATCAATCTGGTAGGTGAAGAAACCTTACGATTCGCTCTCTTCAGTTAAAGTTCAAAGACTAGACAACACAATGTTCCGAAAGTGCCGAAAAGACAACCAAGCAATTCCTTTCAGCCTGGCAACAGTCTTTCGGATTAGGGTGCATCCGACTACAGAAATCCGATAATATAGGTTTTCTGTGACAGTGAGTATTAAGCAAGTACTAGCAATGGCTCATCAGATAGAAAGCAACTGTCACGACGGCTCTGCATGCACGAATAAATCGAAGAGTGAAATTTATTTCTAAACTGAAATTATAGTTAATTGCATTTAAGTGCGTGTGCAGTGCTGTACATAGGTTTGTAGTTACGGATGAGAAATACAAAGTGAATAGCTCGTAAATACGCATAAAAGAGAATGTATAAAAACGAACGGTTTACATGCATATATATATGCATGTACATTTAGCATACTATATAAAACTGTAAGTTTCTCTTCTAATAGAAAGAAGACATTAAATAATACATATTTGCATTCGTTTGTTTTAGTTGAAATAAGCAGTAATTCGCAAGAATAGCTGGTGATATTTCCCCATGGGAATCCAAGATTAGTAAATGTATTTATCGTACAGATCCTTGGTGGTTGGAAAGTAAGACAAATAAGCAGGATGTAGATGTATAACATTCAAAATATATGTATCCATATACCCTCCTGGAGACCTTAACTCGCAAAGATTTTAGGCCACAGTTTTTGGCGTTTTAGGCGAATAAGTCCAAGCTAGTGGCCAACGCAAGTAAATCCTGTTTGTATTTAGGCAGATTTTTTTTTTCAGAACGGTAAGTAACCAGTCAACTATTTACATAGATCATGTTTCTGTTTATTCTAAACATAATTATAAGTAAATGCATTTGCTAAATATGTTTACAGCTTGGATGTGTGGGTTTCTAACTTATATTCCATGCATCCGAGCACACAACTAGTTGGGTCGGCAACTCTGTATACTTTGTGTCAGTAGAAAATGTAGGTGTGGTCTTTATATGCACTTGTAAATCTAGCTCTAAGAATCATGAGCCGGATTTTTGCGCAAAAAGACTACTTCCGGCATCTTAACGTGTTTTTCTATCAATTATTGGAGTTTTCAGCTCTGTTGGTGGCTCCTTGACAGTCAATTGACATGGAAAGCTAACTGAAGCGTTGTTTTTAAAAACATGATTATTCTTTCTTGCCAGCACGGCATATTTTATGTTTTATGCATTATTTCCTGGAAGTTTTGTTCATATTATCTTTCATTGACACTTACATAAAGACCTTGGGGCTGGTGTAAAGTGTTTAGACTGTTTTAAAGACTCCAGCCGCCTTTCATATGAATAATTAATTTTCAGTTGCAATGCTATGGAAGACAAATGTTCGATCTTCAAGAAGGTATTTCACCGCTGGGCGTATTGTTGTCATAAGGAGTACTGGACCAGTGGGAAATAAGACAATATTACAATTCTGTACCTGTATATTGTACTACCGGTATGTATTTTAAAGCTATCGCAAAAGGCATTATCAGGTCAATAAATGGCTTCTAGTAGATAAAACAAATTATCTGTTGTCTTATTTCTCTCTATATTAGTAAGTTCTCTACCCACTGGTTCCATACTCAAGAAGTGTTGATTCCGCCTCAGCCGTCAACACATGCAGGACTACTGGTGTATGTCGGCTGATTATAACTAAGCCTGTTTCGCCGGGCAGAACACTGACAACAGGAAACACATTGAATGGCAGCTATCTCGAAATACAGTAAGAAACGAGGTTACGTTAGATGTTTGGTCGACAGCAATGGAGAACCCACCATAACGTCTACAGTGGGAGGATTAGTATATCGATACGTTTTCTCGGTTGTTAGACTACTTTGTACTGAAACGATTAAGTTTACAAACAATTGATCTTACGGAAATCGCCGCGGTAATGTACCGTCGTCAAATATCCAATTCATTACACAACTATACTGAACGTGACATCCCTTGAATGTACGCTTTGATTCCGTTCCAGGCAACAGCAAATGTGAGTTGGATTTTTTAACCATTACCGTCACATTGACCCGTCCACGTTCTATATTTCATTCTTGTTTCATCGATGAACTCTGCTCTTTATATATCACTTTGTAGAATGGCATCATGTTTACTGGCAAAAACTAAGAACGAAAAAAATACTTTTCATCCTCCATACAATTTTTTTTTTCAGTTTTGTTACCATATTTGCGAAGCGTGAAGTTTAACATCGTTTTCAACGGTTTTTCGTTTATATGACGTCGGTCCATTCCCAACTGTTGGCAGAGATTAAATAATATGCAGTTTTTTAAAGTATTAGCTCTGTTAGAACGAATATGTTACTCCAGAGCTAAATGAGACAACATGAATGTATGCTCGAAACATATTGCCTGTTACGCTTGAAATATCCAATAATAAAATAAGAAATCGACTGTAATGGAAAAAAAAATGAAAGACTAGCAAATTATATTGAACAATATTTATAGGACTCGCGAAATACAATAATGCTAATAAAATATATTTACATATAGTTACCATGATTTTGTTACGTACATGTTACAACATGTGCTAGTAGATCTCTAATTTTCTGGACCTGCAGATTTATCCTGGATATACAAGTAAACTCTATTGGCCTACTTTACTCAATTGATCCACCTTTGGGTATACTTATGTACTGATATACAATCAAAAGGACACAGCTCAGGACAAGTATAAAGTACTCGGCACAATATTGGCAATTTACCTTGGTTGACACCATGTAAACACCGTGCCGGTATCAATCTCAATTCTTATAAAGTACTATCACGTGTATCCCAATTCCTTTCATGGAATAATAAGTGAATTTAGTATAGGTATGGAAAGGCTAAAAGTATTCAAGGCTTATGTTACTATCAGCAAAAGGACTTGTAAAAAAAAACTTGACTGGGCTTAGTAACGTTTTTTTTTGGGAGTATGTCAATTGTGTTTGTCTACATCTGTACATAACTATATATTATTTAGGAACATTGAACAAATTACATTGTTTGTTTAACAAAGCTCCGGTTAACTTTGACAAACATTGTTTTAATAATCCAGCACATTCTCCATATGAATTCAATACACGCAACAATGCAAACGTCCTGTTTACATCCGACACCCCCCAGAACTATCTAATAATGTTGTAAAACATTTTAAAAGTAACACATGTTTAAATATAGAGTCGATGGCCAAAACAGAGCTTTATAACCATTCCACCGGTAATTCAACAATGTCCCAACATAGTTTACACATATATGTGACACTGCCCTAATGTAGAGGCCTGGCATTATTGGATAAAATATGACTGTTACCCGATATGAGATATCACATCTTAAAAATGTGCAGTTGACAGGTTATATGTTAATATTCTATCAAGCTGGAGACGGTAACAGTGGAATAGATCATATAATTGACATTAGCTTTAAACGTGGCTTTCTCTATTCGATTTATTTCAAGCATGTCAAAAACGTATTCAACAATGAGAGTTGATGTGTCCCCCCTTTTTTTGGGCCATCGACTACGGTGTCTGCTAGCCAGAGACCCGAGTTCGAACCCCGGTGAAGGCAAGCAACATTTTATTTCACTAATTAATAAACAAATATTTGTGTTGTGTTTTTTAAATCATCTATTATCTCATACGAAATGCTTATTGTTTTGCTTACACAGGGGTTTACAAATAACCTGTTGTAGCAACTAACCGAGTCAAATATATACACCGTTCATGCAGAACTCGCATATTCAGCTTAGCCCCTAACACTCAATACTAAGCCTATTGTTTGTTCTTATTTAATCGAAGTTATGTAATTAATCTAATTCGCAGTTTCTCCGGTACATTTTTGCTTGTTGTTTTGGTGGTGTATTATTCTCTGAAAAATATAAGCTTAATAACTAGGTCTATCATTTTTGTAATCGTTTCTAAATGTGTTTGCGCTTGCATGTTTCCACTGACGCACTGATTTAATGCAATGCAATATATTATGGAAATAATTGCATAAAAACCGACGTATTGTATTGTAAATTGCCATACAAAGACACGAAATCTCATACAGCAGATTCTTTTGTTTTTAATTTAATCAATCGTGATCTCAGCAACAAGCGCTGAATGCACACGAAACACAGAGCAAAAACTTTGCTCTAACTCATAACAGCCCTGTCCTAACGAGAGTGTATAATTTTAATCGTTTTAGCTTGAGTAAATTCTGACTAACATCTTAAAAGAAAACTACATCTTCGGTTGTACACACGCTATTGATAATTTGAACAACTTGATAACTAGACGTAAGTTGTAAATCTTTGTTAGAATTCACCTGCAGTATATACAGATTCCATGTATCTTTTTTCATGTCCATAGAGAAGATAAAAAAAATGATTGAATGATGGAAATGTGAATCGGGCATTTTACTTCGCGCAACCCAAGATCCGCAATGTGGGGTCATGGTTGAACAAATCCCACTAGACATATAGCTTGATCAACCAGGCCTATCATAGTAAATTAGCTGTTACGCGAGTTGGGCGTATAAGATGTTTGGTAGTTCGACTGGTCAGCAGATGAACATGTTTCAATGTTTTTAACTTAGTTATATTATCCGGTCCATCGCGATCAGTATGACAGCAAAGTTTCCTTTGGCTAAGGTAAACACAGCACTTTGTGCATGTGTTCGTGTAGCAGGCAGACTATCAGATTTAATCAGTATGCTTCGGGTGTCCGACCTTGCAATTCAAAAATTACTCTATTTACAGCTGTTATTCTCTGAAGAACTGTATAATTCAGCTTCACTTCATGATTTTACTACACAACAATATTATTGTTTACACGAGTTTGTTGTCTAAATTTACACGCACAGTTTGCAAACTTTATAAGCAGTCAATTAAATCCAATTGAAAACAGTATAAACTAATAATTGTTATAATATTCGGTGCATTATACCAATAATTCGACTGTAATTATACATAAATGTGTATACACTGTAAGGTATACTTATATCCCAAAAATAGAAGCCGCATTCTATTTTATCAGCTATCTATTTAATATATGGCCACAGACCACCATTAATTTTACATAAGCCGTAATGTTAGCGTTTGGTTCCGTAGCTCCTTCCCAAACTTTCGTTGGGCGAAAACCCTTGGCACATACCTTAATTGGTCCTAGCCCAGTACAGGATCAAATGCTTGACAGGTCATGATGGTTGAAATTTTGAACTAGCCGCCTTGGAAGATGATAGGGGTCTGACAGCCCTGCCTCAGAATGTAAACAACAGCCGAATTACATCTCGCTCAACAGCCTCCATACACCAAATGGGACCTATTTATGCTTTAATATCACACTGGCCACAAACCTCCACTCAAATGCTGCATATCAATACCAAAAAGTCCACCAAAAAAAACAATTTGCAACTGGAGAGAAAAAATAAAGAAGAAAATGCAAGTTTTATTTTAAGAACAACACTAACTAGAACTAACACAACGGAAGTTGTAATAGGGGTCTTATTCCATATGTCCTGGTCTACAGGTGCTCGCGAACCAGTACCATATAATATAGGGTGTTCAATAGCCAGATGTGCATCTGATCGAGTCTTACGAAGGCCACTTAGAGTATGCGTCTACTGACACGCCGTTTTATTTTTTTTATGGAATAAAGACAATACATTATCTTACCATTTTTGATCAATTTATTCATGTATCTAAACCAGATGACCAGAAATTCGCGGCACGCACATATCAAAACTACTTTTTAGATTGTTAGTTATGTGAAGTAATCAATTGGTAGACACGTATCCGAATTTTGTCTGGATGCATGCAAAAAACAAAAAGGTGAAAAAAAGTGAAATGTGTTAACACTTTTGCGAGTTTTCAGATGCCACGCTGTATCTCAGCTATAGTTAAGCGTTGGACTGTTTCACTCCATTCATTGTAGGTTGTGTCCTTGGAATAATCTCTAACACTTTTGCCAAGGACCCAATTTCCGTAGAGATCAGGAATAGAAACCCCTTATATACTGTTGTCCTGGTCGGCAATAAGGAATTTATGATTTAGCTGGAGGACAGCGTTGTTGTATATATTTTTGCCAAGAGTAAAATCACTGGCACAGGGATATTTACTATATTTATATATACATATGTACACAAATATATATACATATGGAAATACTGTCTTCTGAAATCGAGTTAACCATTTATCATTTATTCAAATGCCGGACATGTTACTTAAAATAATATCTCGAAAAGTATGAAAAGGTCAAATTGAAATATTTAAAACAACGATACAATAGGTACGACGTATTTGCAAATTTGATACTACTTTCTTGAAGATAAATAATTAACATAGTATTTAATAATTATGACGTATTTTATTGATAAACAAGATCATTCCAGGAGCGTTGAATGATGCTTAGTTGTCTACTCAATTGTGCTAATAAATGAGCAAAGACATGACACTTTCAAGCTTGATTAATTCAAGACTAAAAATACAATGATACAAATCCTACAAAGTCCATTCATTAAATGAATATATGTATTCAACTCCCATAAACTTAATGTGCCCAGTGTTGGGATTCTACTGTTTTCTTATCACATACATTAGACGTGGATCAATAAAGGCAATACGACTTTCATACCTTCACTATATAATCCCTGTGTTATACTCGTTTGATTTCAACCGGGGTGTAATAGTGTGGTTAATTTAAAAACATTTTTGTTTGTTTGTTGCATTATTATATATACTTTTACAACGCTTGAGACTAATGTTGAGTACTGATCAATAATCAAACAATTGACTGTTAGGTGTGAACATTCCTTATACACTAACACATTATTTTAGTATATTGTATTTACTATTTTTTGTTTTGTTTGGGGGAGGGTTAAATAATGAACGTCCTGCAGCATGTATAGCATCACCATCATACCAAATCTTTGGATATATTCATATTGTTTTATCAATGTATCAATACAAGATGGCAGACTCAACCTGTCTGTTCAAAACATATTTCATCCTATATACACCGTCATTGGACATTTATTGATAACTGTGTTACAAAGTCTATCATGTCAATCGTTTGAAAGGCGATATAACCAAACGGCCAAAATCTTTATGTTGTTCTTCCAAATTTTGCTTTGAAAATTTTATTTATGAAACCATTGCTAGATAATTTATGTCGTCATTTATTTGAAGACAGTTCTACTTATTTGGTGACAGTTCTGTAAGGAATGTGTCCCACATATAAGCTCATTCTGGTAATCAACCAGGACAATAGAACTACTCTTCTCTCAGCCTCTTGGGAGTTGACTTAAAATATTAAGTAAATAATAAATGCCGCAGTATAACAGTGTCAGTGAATAATCCCTCAGTTGTGTTGTGGTTAAATCCTCTTTTCGTCAGACAATTCAAACAGTATGTGATATTACTCCTCTAATTTAAAGATGTCACATTACTTCATATACAGTACTAAGCTGCTCTGGTTTCATTCAACATGTGATTTTCGAAAAACACAATCCTAAGGCGAAATCGAAAATACTGTTGTTGTCCTTGTCATATACTCAATGCTCGACGTTAAATTGAGACGTTTACTTTAATGTACCTTTAGTGGAAAAATTGAACAACAGTTGTACTTTTAAAAGAGCTAATATTTAACCGCTGCAATGTAAACTGCCTTCCAGTAACGGTGCTTCCAGTGGAGTTATGCATAATTAACAACGCAATTAATGATAGAACTGTAGTTTGAGCATATTAAATAACTCAGTGGCTATAGATCAGGTCGAGCGTACTTATTTAGAAGAATCAGGTCGATCTGTCATGCTGTTATATAAACACTTTGCACATGATACTTGTGTAAGTTATCGCTAGAAGGGACGTCAGTTTATTACATCAACTAACCCTGAACCTGTACAGGGAAAAATACTATCATTGCAGAAGTGATTAAGGCAAAACACAAATATCAATTAGACAATATGAATTTCAATAAAAATTAGTTTATTTGGTAATATTAATTTCACACCTCAGACAAATGCCTCTATCAGCAAGTCTGCTAGGGTTGTTGAATATCAAAATCTTTATCAATATTTTAAAATAAATTCCAAGGGATTAATTTAGAATTTTTTTATAATAGGATTTGTTTTGTTACACAGTTGTTGTGAAATTATACCAAAATATTTAATACTTTTAGTTTAAATATTTTTCCAATGTGGTTAATGCAATGTTAATGTATGTGTCAGAACCAGATTATCAGAATAACCCAAAACAACAAACACATTTGTTGGTAATATTTACATAAAAAGACACTATTTCAGTGTAGCTGTGTCAGTGCATATTGTAGATAACGATTCTCAGCCTTTACCTGGGAAACAATTCCATCGTTCTTCCGTGAGACTCTGTAGCTCAGTCAGTTAGAGCTCTGGCCCTGCTAGCCTTGGCCGGGATTCGAACTCGGGTCTCTGGCTAGCAAGATCTCTACGGTAAGCACTAACACAGATACACTGAACTAGTGACTTTTTTTATCTAGAAATTACCCACAAATGTGTTTGTACTATTGTGTTATTCTTATAATCTGGTTCTGGCATAAGTATATTTATTTATAAAATGTAGAGACAGAAAATTTGCAACTTAACCTACGATTTGAGAATAATTGTTTCGCTTCAAAATAAATTACACAAATTAACACGTTTAGACGTTTATTTATCAACATGCATAAAGTCATCACCCATTACAACTCGAAATGACCATCCATTCCTGATTTTTTATCTTAAAGGTTATAACATGATAAAATTGAGATGCTTTAGGCTTTAATTCTTTAAAATCCACAGAGAGCTAACCTGGAACACGATTCAGCATGTGGCAAATCTGTCACAGCATCATTACCCGTAGCTCCCGGCAAGAACCTCACATCAGGATATGTCGTATAGATTTTGTTATCAGTTACTGGCCAAGCATAAAGTGGTTAATAATGCATTGCAGCCAAATTTAAAGAAAACCAATGCTCTTTCACATTTTGCCAAGTGGCCGAAGGTATCGTATCTGCGAAGAGAGTGGGATGATGTCCAGACCAGATGAATGACTTCTCAGGTCACAAGCACTATCAGTTCACTGTTATTCTAACAACACTATGCGTGGTATCATTTTGCTACTTGTCTCGATTGATACATTGTCCATACTTGTTATCCAACCCAAAACAACTGCTTTTTAAACCTAGCAGATCATAGCATCACAAACACCAATTGGAGACAGATAATTTGAATTCAGGATTCAAACGATAAATCGGGTATCTCTTCGTGGTTAAGGGTTGAACTACGGTGCCCCCTTCAATGCGTTAGGTTCGACAACCCTTGTGGAACTTATATAAGGGAAGTTGTAGCGGGGTGGTCTTTACCAGGTTTCTTCCCGGTTTTCCACCATACACAGCGGCAACGCAATTTAAACATACAGGTGAAATAGACTTGAGTACGACGTTAAACAGTAATAAAACAGACAAACAAATCTACAAACGATAAATCTTCCACTGCATGATACTGTTATGCAGATGTAAGTAGCAATCACCACAGTGGTACTTTGTACGATATTTAACTGGTTTTATAAACAAGTGATATAATTTGAGATGGAACAAGTTACAAAATCTTCTGGATCTGTCCAGTGTTTCAAACATCTGTAATAGAAAGAAATACTGGAATATGCTATGTTACATAAATCTTACACAGTTATCATCATTTTAGGTGCGCGGAATGTCCCTTTCGCTTAAACGACATACTTGAGTCATCCAATTCCAGCTCGTTGGAGAACATTTAGTTGTAAAGAGATTTTGATTTTGGTGTACTATGAGTTAACGACTTCTGGAAGTTCAGATCCTTGGCAGTAGCATTTGGCAGCTTTTAGGTTGTAAATACAGTGTTGCATAAACCGTCGTCTCAATGTGTCAAAGGCTCTCGCTAAATAGTAATTTAATATGGTGTTCTGGGAAGTCAATGCTGCGCTATTACAGTTGAATACCTACTTTCCTGTCTTTGACAACTACTTGAATTGACAGAAGATAGCTGTTAAAAGTTGACTGCTTTCTCGACTAAAACTACGATTGTTTTTATCATCCGCTATGTGCTGGCCATTTTACATTAATTGTAGATAGGCCTGATTTCGTATCTTTTAACATTTTAAGATTTGATATAAAACCGAATCAACGCTAATGTGTATAAGATTAGACTGATAGCTTTTATGCCAGGAAAAGTGGAATTCATCTGTGCTAAAAGCCGAGTTCAGCCGTCTCGATTTTGGATCACACACATTGAGGAACTGATGAAATTTTGATTGAAGACTTGACTTATTTATAAAAATAAAAAACTTCAATTCTGGGAAACATTAAGAATCAATCTATGCTGTCTTGCTGTTTGGCAGTGGAATCCGTATTGTGAAAATGTTTACTGTTTTAAGGCTCGGCTCTGGTGTTTTCGTGCAAATTAAGGGAGACAATTTCTGACTAACGTTCGCAAGTTCATTTATTATATAGATTTATCAGATTGTCTTGGCTGTGGATACTTACTATTTCAGGATCTTCAGTACATGGTATATACATTCTGGAATAAATGAGACAAAAGCCTTCCCTGTCGACATTACAGTTTTCTAGATCACTCTGAAGTTGTTGATTTGTGTTGAACAACCGACCCAAAATGCCTACGAATGTCCGATTTTCCTATTCTGGTATTTGACGAGGATAAACTAGTCAGAGCCGATAATGGTGTTAAAAGGCTCTGAAGCGTGCGGATAAGAACGGTATATTGTAATAATGATTTTCCTTGAGTCAAAGGTAGAACGATACACTCAGGTAGCAAACTTGCATGTTTTCTTCTTCACTTGAGTAAAACATTGTTGATGATGTTGGTGTAGCCGTTTGTGTATATGTACGTGAATGAATAACTATACAAGTTATTGAATAGCATTCAGCCATTGTGTATGTTGCTGTTAGTTAGTTAATCAGTATGCAATATATTTATAAATTATACAATTGTATTTAAATGTTCTATTCACAATGTGTGTTTGTGGTTTAATGGGAGTAGAATGTGTTTCTCTTACTTTAATCCTTAATCAGTGCAGATATCACAGCGTGACATTTCGTTTACTCAAAATTGCACTATTGTTCTGTAACGTGCTTTACGCTCTTCTCTGAAAAAAAAAACTAAGCGTAAAATAGATACCACGTTCTAAATATTAGAAAAGTGAAATATTTTCTGACATCAAATACATATCTTTTTAAACCACAACTGGTCTGACCAACAAAATAATGCTTTAGTTGATGTTATTTTGACCCTAAAAAAAGGGGGAATTGGTTGTGTTTATTGATCTGGTGTACCTGTTTACCACCAGCATACCGCCTAATACTATTTGGCAGCACGCAGACTTCATTTAGTGTTTAAGATGCTCAATATAAATCAAGAAATAAATGCTCAATTTATCATGTTTACTACGAAGCTTTACTTTATGAAGCTCTTAGCCTATTGCTTCCTGTTTATGTTCACGTGTTTTTTTTTATTATCTTGTCATCGATTATTTCGTGTGTTGTGTGATGCCTAATGCCATTATGTGATGGGAATAACCTTTAGTATGCTGTAAGACAAATCTCGTGTCTTTAAGCAAGGTTTTGAGCTTCGTCAGTCTGAATAAGTATTTATTGATATAAAAATACATTTTCCGCCAAGCGATAGACACACGTTCTGTCATCATTGAAGTACGAAACATTTTCGGACAAGAATGCCAATAGCCAGCCTAATGATAAATTCTTCACTGGATGTTTGACTTGGTATCTTATTAGCACATTGTTAGGGTGCCAACAAATCTGGTAATCTGCAATAGACGGCCAGCCCCAGATGTCCTACACTTGTACAAACGAGAAATATAAAAACCGATTAGGAGATAAATGTAACAATACAAAATAATAATTTAATATTTGTATTAAAAAATCCTTCCCTATAAGTATTATTATGCTGGTGCGTATTTATACCAAAATACACATGAGATACGTACATACATGTTCGTTTAATTAGGGTTTTACGCCGTACTTAATGAAATGCGTACATAATTGGTTAAACATATCACAGTTTATTCAGAAAGAAACAGTACCTGATACTACTTTTCATCAGCATTAATAAATAATACATACGTTGTCTGTTTTTTTTAACATACATATCTTACATATAAATAAAACATGCACGCAGTTTGTTCAGGACCAACAAGTCATGGCAATACGAACATATCAAAATCAAATTTGACGAGGCTTGGTGTAGGCGCCGAAATCTTAAAACATAACACGTACGGTCACATTCTATAAAAAAAAATGTTTTTGTTAAGCATCCGGCTGTTTGTTACACAAGGCACAGACGTATTTTATACTGGTAATTATTTGATTGCTTGTGGCTCCTTAACCATAATGTGGAATTCACCAACAGGGTACCAAAAACATCCACCAATTAGGCTACATGGTTAAGTCAAAACGAACTACTATTAAAGAAATTGCAAATAAAATGTGACAACTGGTAGTAAACCCGTAGTATTCGATATAACGTTTATGAAATGTATAATTAAAACAAAAGATTGATTGATTGGTGTTTAACCCATGCTCAATGTGTATTTCACTTATACGACGGCAATGTATTCCAACAATAGAACGCAACTCTAACACAACAAAACATTGGATGTCACTTAAGTGTTATTGCAGTTGGAAATATAATGTTCCTCCAGTGCTAAGTATGACAACATGAATATAATCTGGAAACATACCGCCTTTAGCCAGAGGAAGAAATTTATTTAATGTTATTTACACACCGACATAATCTGGTTGATAAGATACCCTTTTTGTAGCGTGTCTACACTTCATTTGATGTTCACCAAGAACGCTACTTTGCTTGCGTATCTATTCACTGATCAGAAAGTATAGCATTAAAGCAGTATACCTGCTGTTTTTAACTTGATCGTTATATGCTACCCCCATTTGCTTCTGAGTAATTGGTTATTGCTATCCATAACTACAGTTATGGGATATTGTATGGCTCTGTCAAAGTTCTATATTTAAATGTGTTGACACGCCCCAGCCTGTCGACAGCATCATGTACCACGACAGGACCTTTGAACAGGTAATTTCACAAGAACTGACGATGGTAATCATTTTATCTCGTGTCTTTTAGTTTTAATGTAGCATTTTCATTCTCAAGTCTTTCTGGCAAATTCACTCACAGAACAGACATATGTTCCAATTGACATTAAACCAGTGTAACGTCCCACGTTAAACGGTATTTCAATAGTCAACTTTCAGTGTTAAAAGTCTAGTAATAAATCTAGCTTCAATGTATTATTGTAGGCTCACTTGAAACGTCTAATTGTCATTTGACACATGCACAATATTTTTCTCCAGAAAAACATTCTGTTCAGAGTAAGATGCAGATTTATTTGTTAAATATCACAGAAGAACCATGTACTTCACGAGAATTGATGCATTTCGATTAAGCGGGTCATCTTAAAAGTTGAAGTGAGTATATCACTTATGGCAACAATTGAAATGATGTTTGGCACCAAATGAACGGGTTTTCTGTTGATTTGTGCTTTTATAATGGAACTTCTTATAGTTGATAACGTTCCTGACTTAACTCCCCAGAGTATTATTGTGGAGTGGTCTACTGTCGTTCTTGATTAGCAGACTGTTCGAATATTTACGTACGGTTAGTTAGAGCACCGTCGCTAGACAATGACACGCTTTTCCATAAACGGAAGGAACGGAAATAACCTTAACAATTTAATAAGATCTTTGTTAAATATTTATTCACAGCAGGAACAACTTCGATCAACATTTACTGTTGCTTGTTTAATTACCGGCTGAGGGATGAGCCGGAGCTCATTGTACAACAGTGTTGCTTGAGCTGAAGAGAAACATGAGGACGATGTCTTGTTTTGTTGTGTGACCTATCCTTGCCCTGTGTGGTCTGGTTTATTGTCACCCTACATAAGCTTGTCCCGTGAGTAAAACAATCAAAAGTATGGTGCAAACCACCAATCACACAAACAACTGTTTGTCCACGTACATGTAGAAGGCAATCATTGTAGATTAATGAGACATGCAACTCTCTTGATAAGAGTTTAGGCGACCCAGAACCTTAGCTAAGTAGAAACTTTATACTCAAATTAACTTCAAGATGTGCGCATTATGCGACACCAATCACTCTGGCACATTGTCGCCCTATATCCGCCTTTTGCGTAACATGTAGCAGATACATGTAAGTAAGTGCCTTGTGCAGTTTTAAACCTTAGTACAATGCATATGCTCACCCTGCTTTTGTGCCACCAGCACCCCAGTCATTGTATTAAACCAACTATTTGTTTTGCATCTCAAATTTCTCGACGATTAATACAAAATGCATGTATGAAGAAGTATTTACAATTTATGATCGTTAGATTAGCAAAAGTGGATTTAATGTAGATATTAGCATAATAAATGGCACTTCATGTAAGAGTACATTTGATTATTATTTATTTTCCGAGGTTAGACCAACATGACTACACGTACCATCTACAGAGGATTGGCCAGCTTTAACGTGTGGAGAAACTTGGATACACCCCTAAAGACCCACGTAAAAAATGAGAACAAACGCTAAAGCTTACTTGGCTTCTGTACTTCATCGCTTCGCTTGAATAAAATTATCTTGTAACAACTACCCTTAATTGTACCCTGATTAAAGGTAACGGAATAGACGGATCCCTTCATTAACTCAATTACCCTTTTCGATGACAGTTCCCTTTGGTCATTGATGTACCTGGAAGCTGCTTAAATGTAATGGTCTTTACTGATCAATAAAATTAGAGCATGTGTAACAGCACACAATTAACGCTCAAAGTGAAGCGTGCTTATTATAGGAGAATGATTGTCGACTCAGACAGCACCTAACATTTTAAAGACAATTCCAAGTAATTTTGTTTCTATTTACAGATGCACATTTATATCCCTCCGCTGACAATGGATAATGATCTGGTGGTTTGTGTTTCTATTTGAAGCAGCCTGTAAATTTTATAAGCAAAAATGAGTTGCGAACATGTGCCAAAATAGAGGCGATAATGTATTTCAATTAGGCACGAAGCAGGTCATTCGCATGTCATACTGCTCCTTTATCATTAATACCTTTGTGTAATCGGTTACCTTATATCATCCGACGCGTTTTAGGAATATAAGTGTTCCATATGTACCAGTATCAATGAAAAATATACATTTGACATTAATGGATAAACCGAAAAGAGACAAGATATAATAATAATACAGATGTGTGTCTGTATAATAATTTTATTAAGTGTGTTATATGGACAAGGTTCATTTTACATAAATAACTTCGCAACTCTTCCATAAAGAAGTAGGTATATTAAATACATATTTAGAATTATTGATGAAGTAACTCAATTTAGCGGATTATTAAGAATAGTTTTTTTTTAAACGGTCTTGATACTTGGTGTTCTTTGTATAATTTTAATATGGTGCTTTTTTAAAAAATAGTAACTCTACATATGTAGCGGAGTGCATTTGTCCTTTCATTTCACGTTAGTATCGAATAATGTCATTCTGCGAGCTTTATAAATATTCCATTGGCGTCATTATGTTATCTTTTGGAATGAATTTAATATGCAGAAAAGGAATTACGATGTGATATTCTACAGTTATAAATGTGATATTGGAACATCGTGTGTCTAATTTTCTGCTTTGTGGAATATTTGTTGTTATATGATACTACTTCGGAGTTTAAAGGCACTCCCTGCAACAATATTACAGCAAAACCTAGTGTATAATATAATGTAATGATAGTTTTCGACAGAAGTCACATACATTGATCGATGATCTTTGTAGCAATATACATGTCTGCTTTTCATT
>JAVFBZ010159708.1:4822-31375 GCA_032466195.1 Katharina tunicata | reverse complement strand
GTCACAACAGTATGAACACAGACAGCTGATACATTAATGGGCCTCAACAGTATACACACGGACAGATGATACATTAAAATGGACATTACCACACATAGACAGCTGATACATTAATGGGTTGTTTTGAAGCAGTCCAATTTTTGTAGAGTTATATAATGACCTGCATGTACTTAATTCCATAGCTATATATTCTAGTTTAATAATGCATCTAGTCCATTGTTTAATACACTGGTTGTATTTGTTGTATTTTTCATTTAACCAACCTCCTACAGATGTTCTTCGTTGCAGGCCTTTTCATGTCCGTGATGGGCTCAGCATCTTGATTTCTCGTGAAACTTGAAATAATTTTCTATTAATGTTCTTCACTCTTTATCTGAATAAGAACATGACAGATGAAACCATTACAATAATACTTCATATGTGTATCATTTCTCTGTCATGGCAAACAAAACAGAAAAGGAACTGGTGTGTGTTCACATTTAACTTGCCATTGAGACAAATTATTGAAATAAAAAGCAGCGATGAGTGAGGACACATGGATGAACATGACCTGACGAAGAAATTGATCTTGTATCATGTTAACATTAAGAAATGAGAATAGCTGTAATCTGTAAACACAACTAATTAGAATAAATAAATCGCCTAAACCCTGAATCACCTATAGTTTCAACCATGTGTCTGGCAGTGTCCCCTCTTTGCAAGTTGTGAAAGTATTATAGCATGTAAACTAGCATATATATGTTTTTTCTGTTAAATCCTGAATCTCCCCAACAGCAAAATTGACATCTGACAGCCATATAATATTTCAGAGTCATTGACATAGCTTCCAAAGTTGTAATTTTATGGTTGAAATTTTAGGTGATTCGTTTTAAATCATGATAGTAAAGATAAATCTTACATGTAGTGGGAAGAAAGGAAGAAAAACATTGTTTTAGGATAATAAAATAAGGACAAAAAATGCTAATCATATTTTGATAATATAATTTTAAACTCATTTTGTCTGATGTTGCTACTCATCCACACTGGAATCACAAATCTATGCATTCTGTTGTTGGCATATAAAATCTTACGTGGCAGCTGATATCATGTCCAAACCTGCCAGTGTGCTGTTCAGTGCTAGTTTGCTGTTCAGTGCTAGTTTTCAGACACTTACTATTTGTTAGTTAGTAATTCAATTCCAGATCTAGGTCTTCGTTGTAACATATGTTGATAATAATTATTTTTATATTGTTCTTTTGATTGCTATATTTTGTTGGTATTATTGTCATCCTTTGAATAATTGTTTTCTTAATGCGTTGCCATACATATATTTAAAACCATGCTGTAGTGATTGTATGTATATAGTACGTCTGAGATTATTTTAAGGAAAGATAATAAAATTAAAAAAATTATCAAGAGTTGAACCTTATGAAACACATACTTTAAATATTCCTCTCTGTCAAAAAAACAAACAAAACTACACAATGGAAAATGGGGGCCGCTCCGTGGTTGAGCGTTGGACTACGAAACCCCCTTCACTGTCCCTGGAATAGGCTCGATCCCCTGTGTGGACCTTAGGTTTAACAGGGAAGTTTTCCTGTGGCTGCAGATTTCGCGGGGTGGTTTTTACGAGGTTTCTTCCCGTTTTTTCACCATACACCGGCAGCACAAATTATTAAGATAAGCAAGTCGTCATGAAGGTGAAATACTCTTGAGTACGATGTTAAACATCAATCAAACAAACAATGGAATCTGTCTTGATTCATTTGTCTTGGGATAACTTCACTCTATTTTAAAGAATCAAGATGCTTACAGTATTTATGAAGAAACTTTTTTACCATTTTAAATCAGCAATTAACAGATTAACCAAAACAAGAACATGTAAATGCTGTTTTCATCAATTGAGTTTTGGCATAAAATGTTGTGCAATGTTTCTTCTGTAGAAATATTGTCTGGTCCGCTACAGAGATTATGTCCATTTTCTTTTGAATTTCATGAATAGGGTCCAGGAATACAGTAGCTTGGAATAGCTTTCATGGCATAAAAGCGCTGAGGTTTGTTTTTTTGTAAATCTTTATTGAAGCTCTTACAGATTTTATTTTTTAGCGAGCTTTAAATAGCTGGTACTTTTCACCAATGGACATGGATTATATATGGCTACGGCATGTATTTTATTTGCCAAGAGCATACAGGTCGTCCATTAAACAAATCTTGCATGAAATATTTTCACGTTTATTGGCTCAATTTGATGTATATTTTAATGTTTAAAATGTTTTTAAATGTTTTTGGAAATGGGTTATGATTTTTTTTGTTTTTTCAGAACTAGTGTATGCTCTAGTTGGTCAAGTGTTATGCAAAGCTAACAAAATTGCTGTTTATGGTCACTTTCGTTGTGACACTTTAGATTTCAGTGTTAACATTAACAAGACCACCATTTCTGGACTTATTTGTATTAATGCTTTTACAACAACAAAAAACCTGCTGGCAATAGAACTGATTTGATGTTTTCTTCCTTATTTATTTTGTTCATTAATGAAAGGTTTCAGAGAATTTCAACCTAGTTAGAGTTCTGATGACCTTTGTTCACTCCTAAATTATAGACAAACATCATTTCATTGTTGTGGGTTGTTGGCAGAAGCTTCCTGTGCCCTGGTGCTCGGAGCTAAAGGGGAATCAGGAAACTTCTTTTGTGGCGTCTTGTTTTGAGTCCTGTCCTTGTCCCGTGGTGTTTGTCCGTTGTCATTATGGGTAGTTTTCTTCATCTGCTAGGCTGGCACACCGTCATAGGAGTGAAATAAACTTAAGTATGACGTAAAACCCCAATCAATATGTCCCCGTATTTCAATTCGAAGGTTACCAAGCTTATATATGCCAAGCTTATATATGATCCCTGAACATAAAATGTCCACAGTTTTCATTTTATAAAATTGATCACCTTATCCTACAATATAAAGAACAAGACAAGATTAAATGAATTTGGCATGATGGTTTAATCAGTTATAAAATAAAAGATCCAAAATACAGATTTTCTTGAGTTGATAAAGATATCACAGAAATAGCTTTAAGAAAATATTCCTAAATGTTCATAATCACAGATCAATTGAATAATACAAACAAATTTGTTTTACTTTTTTTTCATAAACTTAACAGAGCATATTTTGTTACAAAAAAGATTTATATATTAAACAATTAAAATTACAAGAATATCAAAACTAATAAAATGATTTAAAATTATAAGTTTCCTGTCTTTTTAAAGATTGACTTTTTGCAGATCAATGTTACTTTAACAGATACTCAACTTTTTAAGAAATAAAATAAGCTTCGTAGCTTCAAGTTAAGGATATCACAGTAAAAATCTATTAATTTGTTTTATATGTTTTACCAAAAATATGTGAATTAAACCTTACATAAAATCATTTCTAAAGTACAACACTATTTTTTTTTAAATGGTGCAACACATTTTACAGGTAGAAAATGTACATAACACTTTGTAACTCTTAAAAAGAACTTTAATAAGTTCTTCACAAAATACAAGTTATTTTCACAGCATAAAATGATATCAAAACCATAATGATAAAAATTGTCAAAAATATACACAACAATTAATATACATGAACACATGTAAATAGCAGTCACAAGTGGTATATACCAATATATCAATAGACTTGAGTCCAAATATATATGTTTTCATACATTAAAAGGAAGGGGAGTTTCAGCAGTTCATGTAGCAGACATTTTGTACTTCAAACACACAGCACATGAAAATTGAATGTACCAAATGAATAAAAAGTTCAAGAGGACAAAACCATGTGTATTATCTAATACATAACATATAAACATCACAGTTGCAATAGTTACTATTCTAATACAATTCCTTAATAGCCAAATCAATAAAACACATACCTGTGTCTAAATTGTACATTAACAATGATCACAAAGAGTATTTAACCTTCTTTGGTGTGAATTGTGGTATAACAATTTTGTGTTTTAGTTAATGTTAGAGTTAAGGGAGATAACTCAATGGTGTTAGTATTAAGAGAGAGAATTCAATGACATTAGTATTAAGTTTTAGCGGAAGCTGACTGTGATACAATAGACAAGGCATTAGTGAGTGAGTCAGAATTGATAGATTTCACTATTGAAGATAGGGTGGAATTGCGGCTTCTTGGGCTAATATATTTCCGGAGTTTTGGTATAGTTTTAGAGTAGATGGGACTCGTTGATGTGGGAGGTCGAATTCTACCCTCTGTACAGTGTAGGAACATTTTGTCATTGTGAGTATATGTTGTGACTAGTGAAGCCCAGGGTTTATCACCTGGATGTCTTGCACTTGGAGGACGGAACGGCGGAGGGGTGTGTCCTCTTCTGATCAGCTCCTTCTCCACTGAAGGGTCGGAGTGTCTAGAGTGACCGGGGCTCTGGCACTGACCATACGAGCCTGTAGACATGGTCAGCTTTAGCTTAGAACAGTTAGGAGCGAGGTGGGAAGAGGGAGAAGGGGGAGATAATCCAGGACTGGACATCCACCCTGATGAACTCTGGTCTGATTGTTTGACACTGGGAGATCTACCCGATGAAGACGATGCAGAATTGCTGTGTAATACAGTAGAAGACCGAGGGCTGCCTAGCGGATGCTCTTTAATGGGAGATGGCAGAGAAAGGCTTATCTGTGGTTGTAAAGCAGCTCGACTCAGCAAACTTTTCTGGGGCAGCCAGTAAATGAGACGCTTTTCGTTGGCAGTAGTTTTAGTGATGACAGTATAGGCTGCCTTTGCATGGGCCAGTCCTTTAGGGATGTTAGCCTGTGCTGTAGGCAACACAAGAACGGGCTTTTTATCCTGAGGGTCATACTCCGTCTCAGGGTGTTGGCGTCTCAGTCTTGTTTTCCCAGAGATTTCAAAACACCCGCCACCCCTGTGCCCTTTATCTCGGGGCGTTATAATCAAGCCATGTTTGTCTCTCTTTAGAATAACTCCTCCTCCACAGTTCAAACACATACCAGCTTTGGTCGCCCGTGACGTTAGACCTAAAGAGAAGTAGTAGATAGAGCAGATATTAGTCACAGCAAACAAGGCCACACACAGTTTAAAACATGCACAGAGAGGAAATTAAACGCATGAAGTAGTCGGAAGATATATCATTTAATAAGTATTTTTAAATTTCAGCTGAGGTTTGTTTGACCTGTTGTTATCTTAGCATACATAAGAGTAAACTAGCTATCAACTGATTTTTTTCTCCAAATTTTGTTTACTCTTAAATTCTCAGCAAAATGTTTTATAAAATTTTAAATAAAATAGAAAAAGCCTTTCGCATTAACTTTTTTCTTACTTTTATTTTACTTTTTATCTTATTCGTTTATTCCAAAAATTATTTTAGAAAGCAAAAACGCTCTTTTTTTTTCTCAAAGAGTTCCGAATAGTTAATTTCTTAGATAGAGCTTACCAAAATTAATAGAAAAGCATAACAAAATAAATTAAAAAAACAGATTAGAGAAGATGCTACATCTTGAGTATTATACATTTTATAGAGCTATAATAAGTGAGAGAGGTATTAAGATGTGAAAGAAGTACTAATTGTTAGTTAGTAGTAGTATGTGAAGAAGTTATAGATACAAAACACAAACAGGCACATTAGTAACTAGTAACATATAGTAAATAAAGACAGATAAAAATACATCAGACTAGGCACTACCAGCCGAGGTCCATGGTTTGATCTTTCTCTTCCCTTACAAAATAGTTTTGAAAAGACAGATCAGGAACACATTTTTTAATTGTATATATGGATGTAAGGCTTGAAAGAAGAGTAATACTGGCAAGGAAATGATCCAATATTAATCTTAATTATTTTATTCTAATCAATGTATCAATTGTGGTGTTATACATGTATATTGTCCTTTCATCTCTAACACTCCCCTTATTAAGTAAGACACAAAATTTGAAACACTTGAATCACAACAAGTGTTAGTTAATTTATGATAACATTATTTAACGAATTCGGCCTCTTGCAAGTTTATTTCTGTACTTTAGTCAAATATACACAACAGACTATTGTGGAACTTCAAACTATCAATTATTTAAACAATTTATAATTCTGCTAATATAAGTCTCAATCGCATTGTAGGGAAACAGATCAATAGCTGTTTTATATTACTTTTCGAAAGTGGTCTCAGATATGGAAATTTCAATCTTTGTCATGTAGCAGCGGAGGTAACTATTCAAAACGTGAAAAAATCCAATTGGAAACATCCTGTTTATTAAGAGACTAGCATACCAGATAAAGGACCTGAACTGCACAATATGAAGTTACATTAGTGATATAAGAAGAAATCTAAGTCTATGTTAAACATGGTTTACAATGGTTCAGTTGAGGGTGCAGAAAGGATAAATACCAATGGGGATGAAATGTTAAACTATTTGCAGCAATAGTCGGTTTAGAAACATTTGGGGCCAACTAAACTTTCCATAATTTAACATGGTGTTACAAAGCAGTTATCCTGCAGACAATTATGAAAAGATGTACGGCAAAATGTTATAAGCATTTCTGACTTTAAGTCAAAATACTAATTTTAGATTTGAAACTTCTGCTTAAATTATGGGATGTAGACTAACATGTTAATATCACTTAGAGGTATAAGGAGATTAAGCGTCCAGATCGTCATTCAAAACTGAATGACAGAGCATTTCAAAATGTTGGCTGTAGTATGAACTTGCTTTGTGGAACTCTCTGTGATGTCTACAGAAGAATTGCTCTGTGACATCTACAGAAGCATTGCTCCATTAAATCTACAAAAAAATTGCTCCATGACATCTCAAAAGAATTGCTCCTTGACATCTACAGAAGAATTGCTCCGTGACATCCACAGAAAAATTGCTCTGTGGCATCTACAGAAGCATTGCTCCGTGACATCTACAGTGGTTGTTATTGTGGTGCAGACAGAAGAGGAGAGGAGTGAGATTTGACATGTGAAGGATGAGTGAACGTACTGGTCATGAGATGTGAACCTTAATAACTGGTAGTTTGATCTGAGTTCCTAGGTGTTTAGCACTAAGAAGTCTACAGGGATGCTTTCTGCGGCGTCTCCTGCCTTTAACAATAAACACTTCATTATTACTTCCCATGCAGGTGGTAAATAACACTTACACCTCATATAATAAATATTTACTACATTATACAGGTTAACTTTTAACACATATTTATTGTTGCTTTGTATTGGTATTGTTTTATAGGACACAGTCTGGTACATTTTCATTAAAGCTTTTGCGCCAGAAAGTCCATTCAGACAAATTTGTCGGAGCTAATAAATTTCTTTTGTTGAATGACACTTAATAAGAGATCACAGCATTTTCAATACCAGACTTATGCAATAAACTGGATCTCACAGATTTCATTAACAAAAGAACACAAGAGCCCTGTCAATATAAACATTGGTTCACATTTATAGGGGACATCAAAATAATTAGAGATAGAAGCTGGGATGTATTGTGTACTCTCTGTGAACGAACTCTCATATTAATGCCAGAAGACACTGTGACTTAGGTACAGTGTACACACTAGGACTTGTGATTTTATGTAACAAACACACAGGTATATGGCTTTAAAACAACGCATAACCTCTAACCGTCAAAACTGATATACGCTGAGCAGATAAAAGTATATCATTTGATGTTCATATTCATTAAAATGGCTGTCATGCTTTTTACAGGTTTACATGTAACTAATCCCTGCATAAACTTCACATTTATAAACCCTTATAAATACAGCCAGTATTCATGACAAAAGTTGACAAAAGAGCTAAAGAAACACTCTTCTCATCGCTGTTACAGATTAACTAAATAACTGATTTCTATTCAAACTAAAAACCTTGTATAAGTGACAGACACAGAAAAGATATCCTAAAGCTTAAAGGCCAGTACCAAGCCAGCTGCTTACTGTACTAGTTAATGCAATTCAGTGTTACATGGAAGCTCATTGCGGACCTGGAGTTGTCGACGTAGTTGACTCGAGGGTCCCAATGAGTTTCCATAGTATTAGATAAAATCATGCCCAGATTGAGCTTCCATAGTATTAGATAAAAACATAAGATAAAATGCCGAGGCCAGTACCTCAAACCCTCTATCTGTGATTTAAACTGCCATACAGTCTTTCAAACAACTGTGGCTTGTCTATTTACAAGTATCTTCCAAACAAATTAATAGTCCAATGTTCCAACTCTTACTACAGAGTTATCTCACAACTTTATCAAGACGCACGTATCTACCTGTGTACAAATATCAATTAACCCTACAGCATTACAGCAATCAGTCATAAGGATTAACCCAAATCCCTGTTGAACTTTTAGGACCTAAATTACTTGGAGAGAATACATACGGATTTAAAACAGGTTTCTGCTTAAAATACTTGAGTTTTCCACTCTTCCCCTTATACTCTATATTCATGTCAGCATAGGGTAAACTGGGAAGTTTTATCATTACTTCAGCTCGTTTGGGTTCCCCATAAGCATGTTTCTTTGCTGGTCTAAGACGCCGTACTTTTGGCGGCAAAGGAAAATTATTTTTAACGTATGTTGTCTCAAGATTACCTTTTACTGGTGCTGAAGAAGTATGATGTGCCGGTAGTGAATTTGTATCGACTGTGTTTACTTGTAACGTCTGACGATCTTTATTGACAGGAACAGTGTTGACTACAGGGTAATTATTAGCTACAGATGTCCGTGATACAATTCTTCTCCCGCCTGTTATCATGTACATCGATGTTGGTGACGGAAGGGATTTTGAGACAGAATTAATTTGCGGGGAAATTGACTTTGATGGTATTCTCTCTCTTTTTTCTTTCCCAGAGTTCTCTGATTGTGAAGTGCTGGTGCTTTTTCTTCCTGTCTGGCTACCTTCTTGGTTACCAGTCTTGCTGCCATTAACTATCGAAGTTACTGTTGATTTTGTAAGTCCATTTGGACTTGCTAAAGATGATTTCACAGCACTTGATTGTTTTCTTTTACTGGTGCCTTCTTTTGGCAGTCCGTGTGACTTATTGATACACTGCGACAGTTTTAATGCACTGATACCAGACGCTTTCTCTAACGGAACTTCCTTATCTTCAGACTTGACTTCTGATTTGGATTCACTTTTGTCAGACTCTGTTACTTCATCAGAATTTGCACACTTTTCTCCCTCTTCCTTATTGTCCTCTTTAGAATCTATGAGTGCAATGGGTGAGAGTTCTGGTTTTGGTGCTGGAGGTCGTTTAATGCCCTGCCCATCTACTGTCAGATTCAGTCCTATATAAGGAGGCACACTGACTTGTGATTGTTTGTAGGCCAGTTCAAACCTACCGATATCAGCATTACGATCAAACCGACGATCTACTACCACTGAAAGGGAAATAAACAGACTTCAGCACATTTCAAACAAATTGGTTGTTAGTATTTTCAGAGAAATGCAAAATTAAACTTCTGCTTCAAAATATCTCTATGTGCAGTCAGAAGTTGGCTTAACTTGATACAAGCTAGGGTGTTCCAAGAAACATTAAACGGGAAAACAGTGATGAGGTCAAATCGAAACTTATGTCCTCTACGCTTCTCCGGTGACAAGTGAGAATAAAGTTTGTGATAAAGAAAGTTGTCCGTACAACAGGTTTGTTTGTTTGTTTAATTGGTGTTTAACGTTGTACTCAAGAGTATTTCACCTATATGACGACTTTGCATTGCCAGTGTATGGTGGAAAACAGAGAAGAAACCCTGTAAAACTCACCCCGCAAACTCTGCAGCCACTGGAAAACTTCCCTTATTTACCTTAGGTCCACAGGGGGGATCAAATTTATTCCGGGTACAGTGAAGGGGGTCAGTACAATCTGAACAGCCATATTAACAATAACAATAATATAATGTAATAACTTAAAAATTAAAAAAAGATACGTTACACTGGAGGAAAATTCTATTGCTACCTTTGACAGTGTCCTCGAGGACATTTCTACATAGATCTGCTGTGATGGCTGTACTGGCTTCCATACTAGGACTACAGTTAATCTCAATGAGCCAGGGTTTGCAGTCCTCTGTCAACATGAAATCTGCTCCGTATAACTCAAAAGAAAACTAAAAACAGAAAGAAGAGCACCATGAGAATCCTTTGCACTCAAACATATTTCATCCTAACTGTGCCAAAATGTTCACCTCAACCGACACTGTTATGTGTTGATTTTACTTACATGTATGTTGCGATGTTGGGTGTTGGGGTGTTGAGGTGTTGGGTTTTCAAACTTTGGTTTCATACTTTGACTTAAATGCACGCTCCCACATAGCCAGTTAAATGTCTAATGATAATATCTTAATAAATAAGTACAATAAACACTCATAGTAGCAGACAAACAACTTGAACTTTGAAATAAAACTTTTGATGATAGCCAAATATAAAGGATTTTTCTTTTTTTCCTATGTTACCATACATGTACTTTTGTACTATACAGAATTGATAAGTGCACTTCCAGCATTCAATTGACATATACGTCGCAGTATTCGCCCAGCATGCTAAATAAAATGTGGTCATACCTTCCTATACTCCACAAGGTCCTGCGTTGCTAATAACGAACATATGATAGCTTTCTTCATTCCAGGGTAAATCATATCTTCCCACAAATGACCCTGTCGTCGTTTACTGAAACATAAATATTATTTAATTATATCTGTATTACCTGGTTTTAATACCAGTCATTTGTATGCACCAAATAGTTTTGTTTGTTTGATTGGGTTTTACACCATACTTAAGGTTTATTTCACTCATAAAATGGCTTGCCAGGCCAATGGGCAAAGGAAACCACCCTATACAATACTGGTAACACATAAGACACCGCAGCACATTTACCAAACAAAAAGATGGACCCATAACAAATCATCTTTCTTATGCTTAGCCCAGAGAGCATCAGGGCACAGGATTCTCCTACCCAACCTCCTGTTATACGTCTTATAGGAATACAAAAGCACGCCAATGTAGCACAGTCCAAAAAATTATAATCATAAAAGCATGAATTAAATCAAAAATAGGTGTCCTGACTAATGGGATTGAAATATTGCCAGTTGGTTAGCACTAAGATTTCTTATAGGTATTTGTATAAATGCAGAGACACAACATTTTGCTTTCCTCCATCAGGATTCGAACTCGGGTCTCTGGCTCTCATTTATAATTACACATATATGTCAAAAGTTTCAAATATAATCTTACTTGAGAAAGTCTATGAACTCGTAATGACTCCACATGTTTTCTTGGGGTAGCATGGTAGATCGAGGACCATTCTTATAGTTCTTCTGTATGGCGTTGTTAGATAAGTGAATAGACCTGAAACAAATCACCATAGCAACCATTTATTGCACAGCCATATTGAATGCTGTCAGCTGTATTTCAAATAAATGTATTTTTTGCTTTGCAGGTCTTAATACCACATTCTATGTCTTATAACATGTCACTTATTACCTTTAGCAATTTGAAAGTAAACATTGACCCCTTTTTCGAGCAAAAATTCTTCTGTGTGATGCAAGTTTTGATTATAAATCGCATTTATGATTTACTTGATTGGTGTTTTAGGTTAAACACAAGGGCTGAAGGGTAGTTCAAAGTAATGATGGCTTAGCATTGGCTACGTTTGGTGGAATCAAGACAAAAACACTTGTGAAAACAAACAATCAATCTCAGCCGTCACCTGAAACCCTTTCTTATACAACCTACATGTACATGTACATTGTCAATAACCCATCTGAACTTAAAACTTGAATGTGTTTCATTTAAGAGGACTCATTAGCCTTATTGAGAATTGATCAAGCCACTGCATACCCATGAATGATATAAACCATAATAACACTGTCAGTACATGTGAACTTACTCATCAAATTTATCGAGTGTATATTCCTGAGAACAGAACCTGAAGTAACAATCCTGATAGAACCAGAGTGTAAGAGGGTTCCAGTCAGTAACCAGGAACCATTGCCGAATATCAAACTTTGTGTTATACACCAGCAATGGGCGCTCTGAAAAACAAAATTTAGACATATACTGATACTACCCACTTTCTTTATAATAGTTAAATATTATAAATATTTTATTGATTGATTAATTGGTGAGCTACGCTGTGCCCAAGAGTATTTCACTTATATGACAGCAGAGTATTCCAACAGCAAAACCGACAATGACAGTAGCACAACCAAATAATGTGAAGTCACTATAGTATTAGCTCCACTGAGAAGATAATGTTCCTCCAGTGCTAAGTATGACAGTGTGTATGTAAGCTAGAAACCTACAGCCCTGCTCCAGAGGGCATGAATACAAAAAATACTGTACATAATTGTTTGTGAAAATAGAAAAATATTTATAAATAAATGTACATTAACATTGCTTGTTAATAAGAGTTCACGTTATTGTTATGCAATAAATTTACTCAATGTACCCGTTTTGATTTAACAAATAGTTTAAACTGTTGATAAAGGTCTGTTTATTCTTGATTTCTTATTGCTGAAATTTTATTACATTTCCAACTGAACAAGTACAGGAAAGCGCTGAGAAAAGCACTTACCAATATATTTTTGAACAACAAACTTCCCTTCTTTTTTAACCACAGTTGACTCCACCAATTTTAACATCTCCTCTAGTTTGGCAATGCATACAATACCTGAATCCACAAAAGAACAGGAAAAAACAAAATAAGATACATGGTCTATTAAATATACCTGTTGTCTAAGGGAACCCTTAGCCTTCATTTTGTTATTATGAAAATGATTAATTTATTTTAACCACACCTTTTATCTTCTAACTTTTCTGACAGTTTAAAGTTTTGCTAAATACGGGAAGTAATAAATCAAAAACTCCAGTCAAAAATATTTCAAAAGCGCTTTTCAGGTCTCACTTTAAACTAAAATCACAGGTCTTGGGGGAGCAAGACTGTAATAAGAACTTCCCCCAAGACTAATAAGAATAAAAGAGTCAACAAAAATTTATTTTATTTAACAGTATTTTGGTTTTGTCTGAAGGTTGTTTTAAACTGGTGGACTTACCCCTGCCACGTGACTTAGCACCAGGTTTCACGATCCACACATTTTTAGCTCCGTCCATCTCCAGCTGTGGACATCGGGATTTCAGTCTGTTAATCAGGCTTTCACTCTTACCCAATAACTCCTCCGTCACATTAGCTACAATACCATTCTCACTGTCAACACAAACACAATATTTATTGAAGTGGTGTGCAGTGAAGATTATCAATACGACAAACACAAACTGTCATTCTAACATGATATCAGAGGCAAATACATGTATATACAGAACAGTCTGAACATTTACATAAAATGTCAAACTTTTTATTGTTTTATTGTAAGACAAACTAATCATTCCATGATTTACTGCAGCCATCCACTCTACAATGAAAATAAACACTAAAACCTCGAGAAAGAGACAAGAAAATAATAATAATCAATAAAGTTTTCTTTAGTTTTACTTTTAAAACAAGCCCAAAATATATTTAAAAAAAGAGTTTGGGATTCAAGATATAAATAGTCAAGACTTGTTTTAAGCAAAATTACTATTTAGGACAACACATATATTCATTATAAAGGGTTATTAAGAAATAGAATATAAGGCTTACTGAGCTAGTTGGTAGAACCACTGTATTAACTGATTCCAGTTCTCAGGAGAAAGGACCTTTATCTGAAGAGATAATTTTACACAGGAATCTCAATCAACAGCTCTAGATAACATCATTTTAGTAACATTATAATTTAAATCAGACAGTGACAAAACTTTCCAAACCCTTTTATACCTATGGTCCAAAAGGCAATTCAAACCAATACTTGATACAGTGAAGGGGACGTAGTGAAACGAACACCCATCCAACACTGAGCGACGGGCAGCCCTCAAAGAAAAGTTTGAAGTGACAATCGCACCTTTAGGTATCTCACTTATATGACGACCATGTGTAATCATTGAATGGTGAAAAACGGGAAACATACCCAGGGTTCCCATAGCTACGGGCTACCTCCCGCGTATAAATGTATGGTCGACAGCTGGGTCAAAGCCCAGGAAATACAAAGTTTAGGCAAAGTTGCTCGGATATGAAATGTTAACTAAAACATGCAGTACAACATGAAAGTGATATGGAAAACATGGAACTGATACATTGTATATGACTTCCCAACCCTCATCCACTGATACAATTAGAACATTTGTAAATGAAGGGCTGAGGATAATAAAACCTGCAAAAAGCTGATCTACTTGAAGTATATGATAAAGAATTATTTTAATGATCTGCAGAAGTTTTTGAAAATATGGAGTAAAAAGTCATGCAGTTCTGTAAGCTTATATATCATAAATTATATAGTTTGATAGACAACAACGCTATTCACATTTGGCCGACAGGGAACAAAGAAATCTTACGCAATCTCTGTCATCAATGTCATCATGATCTTTTGAACGCAGAAATGTTTCACATTCCGAGATGGAGATTTCTAGAGCTTTGACAGGTACGATCACTCGCTTTTTCTTCTTTTTCTTAACGCCTGCTTTAGCTGGAAATAAAACTGTGAACGTCAGAGTAATTAAATAAAGCAAATGTGTTTCAATAATCTTTAAATAAATAGCAGACGCTGTTCAGGCAAATTATAACCTTAATTTCTAGCCATATGGTTGTGCATGTGTCACAATTGGGAAGTTTTTCTTTTGATTAAAACCAAATCTACTTATTGGTACATCATCCAAACATTCAAAAACATTAGTCCTGGTTATATTCACTTAGTGTTTTTATGGGTGATATAATCATTACCACTGTGTGGTGGAGAACCAAAAGAACACATAATCTACCTTACAACACAATAGTTTTTCGTTTGTTTCAATCATCAGGGTTTTACGCTGTACTTTAGGGTATTTCACTCATATGATGGCGTGCCAGCTTAGTGGGTGAAGGAAATCACCCAAAACAACACTGGTAACACAGAAGACACCCGGGTTCATTAACAGGACGAAAAACAGCCAACCGTAAAACAAATCGGCTTCCTGATGCCCGTACGTTTGGAGAGAGCACCAAGGCAAAGGAGGCTCCCATCAACAACCTGCTGAACCCTTATTAATATGGAATCAAAATGAATATTTCAAAGAAATGGCTCGAAAATTATTCACTGGAAGTCCAGGAATGCTTGTATATTTGTTTGATTGTTTGTTTGATTAGGGTTTTACATCGCACTCAAGGTTATCACACAGATAAGCTTATTTGATTTCCTACACTATATCAAGCACACAAACAATACTCCTCAAATATAGATTATTCTCAAGGCATGTTCATTCTGGCATTTGTCATTATGACATATCTAATCTTTTGATAATAAAAAAAAAGAAACAGTTACATTTAGGAGATTCAGGTGGACTCTGAGTGGTGGTTGTTGTTGTTGTCTTGATATGTTCACAGCTTTCCCCATCAGCACTGTTCATATTAGCACACTCTGGATTCTCACAATTCTCTGAAACCTTCTCTGTCGATGTGTCTTCTGATTGGTCAGTTTCTGGTTCTTCTGGCTCAGGATTGTCCTTTGATTGTTCAATTACCATTTTTAATATATTCATACAAGTTGTTAATCTATAGTCATCTAAAAGAGAAACAAGAGATAACTGTTAAAAGCTGACGTAAAAAAAAATATTTGGTAGTTTGTATAGTTTAAATAAATTATTGTTATTCTGCATTGCACACACAATCAAACAGTTATAAATAATGTATTACTATGTTGGCCCTTTATCCCCCATATTAAGACACTGCTGTTTAAAACACATCAACAAACAAATCATATATTGTCAAAATTAATTAAGGGGAGACCATTCACATCAGGGGAGATAATTATATCAAGAAAGCCTATGTCAAAAGGAGAAATTTAATTTGAAATCTGCATTTGCAATTTTAGAAGCAAGAAAAATCGAAAAAGTAATCCATCACATTTAGAAAGATATAAATTTAATTGACATTCTAAACAAAACAAAAAGATATGATGTATTTTTATAAAGTTGCTTTACCTATAAAAGCTTCTTTGTCCTCATCATGACTAAGTCTGTAACAGCGAGGAAAGAAGACGTTTGGATCAGCTTGTTCCACCCAGGGTACATTCCTCATGTTAACACACAGGCCCACCTAAAATAAATACAACAATCAGTTCTTGTTTGAATTGCATTTTACAAGCTGGAGTAGTACCATAATAAGACATTTGAGGATTCTCAACTTCAAAGTTTAATGAAGCTAAAAAGTTTAAACAACATTGTTACGCTATATCAAGCTAATTATCTTGAGAATGGTGCTTATTTTGATCTGTAGACATCCTGCTTGTCAAAATGTCCAGAAGTTAAAAATCAGTATTCATATTTTCTTGTTGAAATTTGTGTAAATATAGCAGAGAGAGATTACCGAGTATGATTACCTCTTATAGAATGGGAGTGTTTCCCGGCCAGAGATATAGCAGAGAGAGATTACCGAGTATGATTACCTCTTATAGAATGGGAGTGTTTCCCGGCCAGGGATACATGTAGACTCTTTAGAGTTTGTCATATATCAGATGGTATCAATGGAATCTTACAAAAGACAGGGATTTTGACAGATTTTGAAATGCACTAGAACTTGAAAGTAGAACTTCTATCAACATTTTTGCAGCCATCAGTAAATATTGACAGTGTACTCTCAATTACTGTGTAAACCCCGTAACAAAGAAGAAAAAATTAGCAAAAAACTAACAAGGGGCGGCAATAAAATGATTCAGGACACCGCAGGAGTTATCTCACCTTTGTTGTGAAGGAGCCGGCCTTACAGTAATGGTTGACCATTTGTTCACGCCCCAGGAAACGATAATCAATGGCATCCCTCTTCAATACCCAGTAGAAGGTTGGGTTTACATTCCTCACCATACGAGACTGCAAACACAAGAAAAAGTGACGGTGTACACTAACAACTATTTGTTTCTCAGAATTGAAGCTTTAGATAATAACAAAATGTATATCAAAGCTGCACATCAATATCCTAAATATACCTGGCTACAAAATTTCTTCCTTCTAACTACATCTTATATCACTTTGCAATGGACAAAACTTTGTAAGCAATAAAAAATGACAAAGTTTTGTAGATAAGCTCTTACTCAATATGCCCCTTTCCACATACAAGATGTCTGCTACATATGTAGCATAGAGTATGATTTTTAAATTATTTACATTCACGTCATACTCATATCTGTGGCCAATCTCGATCTGCCATAGGACACCATAGTGGAATCTGATTGTGAAGAAAAAAATGTGAAGAAAAAATACTTCTTGGAATCTTGCTCAACCATAGTTGTTGAGTGTTGTTCATTGGTTTTCATTCATATTGGCCACAGCACCTATGACAAGCTACAGTGCTACCAACAGCAGGGCACCAAGGATGAGTTTTGTTTTTGTATCATGTGACTCTTGTTCGTCATAGGGAAGTTAAATACAAAACCTGCCCCCGTTTTGTCATCTTGGTATTTAAGTCGTACTGGTTTCTTGTGGATCCAACTGTAACTATAGTGACACAGTAGTACGACCTTGGCCTTTGGTTGTACCCCATGACAAATCTGAACTCCACATAGATAGATCATAAAATGATCATAACACTATCGTACTATTGCACTACCACATCTTTAGAGGGTCTTAAATAGCATCTTGACAAGATCAAAAGTTTGACTGACTGTGAACTTTTGATCGCAAATTGCTGTAGTACATCAAGATTATTTTCCTTTAAAAAATTGTGCTCTGCCACTCCAAACATGGGGAAATGGCATTAATTGGATCATTACCCTTGTGATCTATGGCAGAAAACACCCAAGTACCAGTCCTTGTATCAATGGACAAGGGAGATAATCCAATACTTTGTCATATGATTGATGTACCCAAGTAACTCACCATGATGCCATATATCCCATCATCTTCATCCCAGGGAGAAATCTTTGGGTCATCCAGTTTGTGAGCATCTGGAACAGAACTCAAAATGATCAGCTTAGAGGTTGAAACACAGACTTGATATCAAAAATGGTCCTAATAAAAAAACTACTTAATAAATTCTGTAAAAATAAATTTGCCAGGAAATACTTCATTACAATACTTGATTAAATAGTCACCTAATAGAGAGAGAAAATACTGGCTTGCAAAATACTTATCACCTAAGATTATATATTTACAATATATTCCGGAGATTACTTTCAACATAGTATTTTTAGCATCAATTAACTAGATGTATGCTATCAAACGGGTTACATTAAGATCAAATTAAAAGTGTTACGTCTTGCGCCGACAGGATTTTACCCTTGTAAATAAAAATTAATACTTCATTTCCAAACTTTACTTACCATCATCGTCTGTGATGTCACCATCATCATCATCATCCGCATCATCATCATTGTCATCATCTTCAGCACTTCGTTTACGTTTACTTCCCGACGCTTTCTTTGATGGAGCTGTTAGCCTGTAGAACTTCTCTACCCATCCTCTCCGCCGTAAACTGTTCCTGACGGCAGAGTAACCTCCCTGTATTGTGAACACTTTACGCATCTGAAATTATAAAAGATAAAAAATAAAAAAATGTAATTAAAGGATTGCAATAAATGTGTCTTCTCACATCTTATTGAAAATCGAATTGATTGATTGGCGTTTAACGCCATGCTCAAGAGTATTTCACTTTTATAACGGCACTGTATTCCAATATTAGCAGAAAGTGACTCTTAACACAACCATAATGTGTAGTCAAGGAAGTGTTTTTGCTGTTGGAAAGATAATGTTCCTCCAGTGCTAAGCATGACAGCATGAATACAATTTGGAAACATACTGCCCTTAGCCAGAGGGCGGAGAAAATCTAAAATCTATTTAACTTTACAGATACAGATTTATATGCAGCTTTTATTCACTTCATTGCATTAAAAAAACTGTTGCTAAGGGTTAAAGAAATTCACAAACCTGTGATAAATCCGAACATCATTTATAATTCTTAACATTTAATTGAAAAATACATACACGAATTGCTTTATCAACCACTTCTTTGGCCATTCTCAGACGGTCTCCAATCAGGTAGCTTGATCGACGACGACCCAGTTTTGGTCGATTTAAAGAGTTTTGAGGCGGCATTGTTTTACTTCGCATATTTGCTCCAAGCATAGTAGGCTCAACACATGATTTACTTAATGGGTGATTTTCTGAAAACAAAGTAATTCTCATACATTTTAAACATACATTTAAACATGTATTTGTCAATAGCAATTAAGCCCGTGAAATTCCACACTACGATGGAGGAAGCTAGACATGATTTATCACCAGTTGTTTGAATGTTTGATTGGGGTTTAATGCCATACTTTATCAAACATCAGTAAATCAACATGACTGTGGTTTGTTTAAACTGTACTCTGTTCCATGCTATCAATATTGAGGGTATATAGAGGGTGCTTAGCTCCCAGTTGAGTGATTAAAACCCATGAATTCATTCAACAGTTGTCTTTTCCTTGTCCAAAATGTTCACCATTTAATCACATTTTAGTGGCATTTGGAAGCTGAATTTATTATAAACTAGAGACGTATATATATCAATACAAATAAATTCTTATTTATTATACACAGCAATGTTTTTGTGAAGTTTCTAACGTCATTTAATAGCTTGAAGACAGTGTTAGAAATTTCATCAAAAATAAGTTGTTTCCATAAATAGGTTTCTGTTTTATATTCACAAATTAAATTATAATACAGCCTGCGTAAAAACAGATCAATCAAAACTTGACTGAAACAAATTTATGCAGCTCTTATTTGGGTGTCTTTAATTCCAGTTATTACAACAAAAGTTCACTCCAAAATAACAACTTCTGTCATGCATCTAATAGTCACTTCTTGTAGAGCCAGTCTTTTTAAGTTTATCATATATTGGAGGATTCAATTTCCTGGAATATAACATTTTCCCAAGTGAAATCCAATAAGGCAATAGAAAATGAATGCATCAATAAATGTTTACAGTACATCGTTGATACTCATGCTGTAAATACTAGCAAATCAAAGTAAAACTAACAGTGGCTAAATGTAAAAAAAACTAAACATACAAGCTACACTCAAGCTACACAAACCTGCACTGGAGTTTACAGAACATTGTTTAAGGCTCTTGTACAGTTACATCCAAGCACCATACATGTGTGTTCGTATTGTGAGTGTGCAGTTTGCCTACCTACAAACAGTGCCTACACAACAATGTACTTAAAAAGATAAAGCTCCTTAAGACATCTTATGTATTATTAGCAATATACTCAGGGATTTGTGTATAATATGAGGTAACTTGTTTATCCTACTCTTCAAAGCCCATGTCCTTAATCCCACTCGAAGCCAGTTATAACATGCACTTCAGACAAGAGTTATGTCCCTTTGTTGATACATTGAAAAATGAATCAAACTGACAAATCTTAGCACAGTTAAGAACTGAATTCTAGGGGGTGAGGAAAATAATAAATCACATGTAGGTACATCAACATGAATACAACTCTATTGCTGTTTTATTTTTTAATTGAAAGAAAAAAATCAAACATCTGAGTGTTACCTTTTCCTCCATCATCTGAATCGTCCCCGTCACTGTGAGGTCGGCTTTGAGAGTACCGGGGACGTTGGGATGTGCCAGGGGGACGTAACTTCTTCAATGCCATCTCCGCATTGCTGGTTGCATATGGACCTGCATAGTCATGATAGACAATAGTATTCATATATATAATTATTTAAGACATTTATTCTGATAATTCAGACTGGAGGGTTCTTCTCACATTAAACTTCAAAAGCAAAATGGCTGGTCCCTTCACCGTCATGCGTTTTGAAAAGGGAGGTAAGTCAACAGCCACAATTTTCATTGCTCTTATAAGATTAGTGAATGTTATCCAGGATCAGGCAGACATTATCTACAAGAAGAGTTATTAATAGCACTTAGTGTCACAATTAAATGATGGCCACTTTTCAACAATAAGGGCAAGGAAAAACAAAGCTGTCTTTCGCAAAAAACATATCATGTGTTTTATTTTGGAAAATTTTTGCATTTAAATGCAGCAAGCAGAAATGAATACGCCATGTATATTAGACTATTCAATAAGACACTAGCTATTCTGGCAAAAAAAAACACAGATCAATAAATGGATAATAAATAACAGGGACAGACAAACTAGGGTTTGCTGTAATTATGTTGTATTAATCTTTGTTTGTTTACCTTCTAGAATTCTCTGTAAATTAGGTGAGATTTTTTCTTTAGAGTGTACAGTTGTGGGTTCTTTGTAGAGGGATTCCTCTGAGGCTTCTACTTGAGAATTCAACGAAGAGTCTTCTTCAACATCCTGAAACAACCAGCAATGTTGGAAATTAAAAATAACAAATCTGTGATATCGAATTTACGTAAATACAGTTACGGTAATTAAATTTAAGATCAGCTTGAACTTGAATTTGATAGCAGATTAAAGTGCCTATTACATGATGAATCACAGATATTCACATATTCTTACACAGATTTTCTACACTGGCCTGTATAGTATCTCTCACAGAAATGTTTTCAACTCAAGGACTATGATATTTCGAGTTACCTGTTTTATACATTTACTCTAATCTAGCAGATGAAAGTCACATACACACGCAAACTTACTTTAGAGGTTTTTGAGAAATTGTGATTGGCGTGATTTTAACAAGTTTTAAGATGGTTCATATATGTAAACAGATATGTTGAATTAAAAAAAAAATCCAATGAGTACATACATGTACAAGGCTTCCATGAGCCAGGAGAAATCCTAATAAAGAGGGCCAGCCATTTTTCCTTATATCTATATGTAACAATAAACCTTTGATCCCACAGGGGTGAAAGACCTTACATGAATTTAATCTTGGATCTTGTAAGGGGCAGGGCTAATAACCATTGACTTGGACTTTGAGTAACGTTGGACGTCTTGCACGTAACTTAAAGTGTGGCTCAAATGTATTCAGCAAGAATTTTTAGTTTTCTTTTGTTATTCTAAGACATTCATTTTACCTATAAATCTGAGGAGGGAATGAATAGAAAGTTTGTTTGATTGGGGTTTTGCGTTTATTTCATTCCTATGACTGGGTGCCAGTCCAGTTGGTGGAGGAAACCACATACCTCAGTCCCCTGAATGGCACTGGCGACACACACAAGACAGTTACAGTACATTTATGGAACGAAAAACAGGACACCTGATTCCTGTCAAAATAACAGCAGTGGCTAAAAACAAAGTCTTCAGACTGTGAAATAATATAGAATGAAAATATTTTTAAAAGATCAATATCAAGTCCTGAGTTGATCGAGTGTTGTCAAAATGTCTATAAATAAAATCCTTACATCAAGTTTAAATAGTCGGACAGGTGTGTTTGCATGGACAGCATTACATAAAGTCGCTATCCCAGTTGGAAGTTTTTATTTAGAGGCCTAGTTGTAATAACAGGAGCAGATTTTGATACTGTGTTAGAGTGTTATAAAATAATACCTCTTTGTTGGACTTTTTAACTTTTGCCATTGGACTAAGTCGACCGTTTCGTGGATACTCAGAGGCACGCTCAAGCTGAAAGCAAAAATAATTATGACCAGTATTAATAGATACATGTAATGATAGAAGGGCCTAATTAGAAACCACAATTATGATGATGATGTATAACTGAAAAATTGTGTTCTTTACGTGTGTTCTTGGTTATTGTTTTTTGTTTGCTTTTTTTTTTTAGTGATTAAATGGGAAGATTTATTTTATCTATTTATTTATTTTCCTTGTCACGAGTGAATACTCCTAATTGTTAATAGACATTGTAAAGTAATGAGGATATAAATACATTATTTATTCAAAACCATGTCCATTAGTTTAAAATTACAATCTAGTAACAGTATGATGCATGATTGTATCATATACCTATTGATTTGTTGTAGCATCTACCTTTCTTAAACATTTTTCCATTAATGCAACATATATAAAGTAACTGCAGATATAATTTTCATGAATTTATCTGCACAGCATTACTATTATATTACTACATCAGTCATCAGGGTTCTATACAGGGTCTCACTGTGTCCGTCAGAAGGACTCTTATCAAAAATAAAATGAGCAGAATTCTAAAAAAATTAAATGATTTATTAATAAAATGTTGTTTCATAAACAAATTGTCCTCATCTCTGCAAACTACTTGGAAAATTAATACAAAAAAATCAGTGGTTGCCTGTAAATGGCTACAATCTTTCGCCTGTTCATTATTAACACACATGCTTGTTCTTAAATTTTTTTTATAAAAATCAAATAAGGACTCAAGAAAATTTTCTGGATAGAACACTGTACATAACGTAACATGTACACAACAAAATTAAAACTTTTTCATGAATGCAATACTTAAAATGTGCGCACAGTCCAAATTTAAGGTATTCACAGAGCAGGACAGCCTGATATGTATAAAGCTACCATAGCTAATACTAAATAGTGTGTAACTAATAAAACGTAAAGATGCATAGGCCTCTACCTGTCTCATAAAAACTTGCATGACCGTCAAGCTCAAGTTTTCTGATTTACTTTACAACAATAATTCACATACGTCATGCTATAAATCACTATCAGATTCGACACAGTTAAACAATTAAAACAACAATAATTCACATACGTAATGCTATAAATCACTATCAGATTCGACAAAGTTAAACAATTAAAACATCAAACTCACCAGTTTCTTCTGTTTCTCGATGTGAAGCTGTTGACGTGACATAAAGTCTGTGCCCATGTTTTCCACTAAACGAGTGCTTGTTACACTAAGTTTTGGCTTGAATGTGAACAAACCATCGCTGCTTCTGCT
Source organism: Katharina tunicata (assembly GCA_032466195.1). NCBI lineage: Eukaryota > Metazoa > Mollusca > Polyplacophora > Chitonida > Mopaliidae > Katharina > Katharina tunicata. Next base: position 7,556 of record JAVFBZ010159708.1, on the reverse strand, counting down.
TGTTCTAGTACTACTTTTGCTCATGCTACTGGAGACTCCCAGTTTAAAAGGAGTTCAACTAGTTCATTGAGGCTTGCATTTAACAGTAAACTAGTGGCGCAAGTTTAATGTTTTGGCACCTTGTTAACGTTAATTATTTAGGACTGGAAGTTTGCACCTCGACTCGTGTTACCAGACTCTTGTAACAGTTTCTCTTGTCTAATAAACCCTGACACCAAGAATTATATCCGTTTCTCCCAAACCCACTTCAGAGGGTGTAAACTACCCAATTTTGACTGGTCTTAACCCATTCTATAATCCAGTTATTGGGAAAATTATACAGAGAAAGTAAGGTTAAGCGTCTAGCCCGTCGCCATGGACGCGCGCCATTATTGTCCGCTCGAGTGTTGCCGTCAACAATCGCTGTAGGGTTTCCCACTAAAATAATATCCGCAGGTGATATTACTTTTTGGACATTAACAGATTTTTATATCTTTGAAAATAAATTGTGCCAAAGTTTACGAATGAATGACACTTTATGTTTAGCCTTTTAATTCTCCTTCTATGTATACTAAGGTGATATTGCTTTTAGAGAAGTGGAGATACCGGACGAAATCAGACACACCATGAAGCAAAAATCACATGACAGAAGCACATGATATTTGGCTGTCAAATGTACAAGATGTTATGAAAGATGAATATTTGTCCTTAAATCAAAGGGGAGACCATCAGTGAGTTTGTGGTAATCACCTTTATAAACTTATGCTAGACAGTAAATCGTTTCTTTAGGATATATTTATATTGTAATTGGCTGTAGGGTTGAAGCAGCAACAGAGACCAGTAGCACTTCCTGGATAATGTGGAGCCATGCAGAAGGTTTTATTTAAGGTTGTATATATGGTAGACTAATGAAGTAATAACGGTGCAGCCCACTTTCTAATTCTTGTGGTTTTCTGACTAAAAATTACAGTCAACACGTCCGCAAACCGTAACGTTTGTTACTTCTAGTTCTAGTTATATTAACTATATTTTTGTATAAATGTAGAGAAAGAAAATTTTGCTGGCCTACGTACTAAGATATAGATATCTTGTTTGAGTGGCATTTAGAAGCTGGGTACATTACAATAACATGACGACTGAGATAGATTTTCATTGCTTGAAAACGATCTTAGCAACTAGATCGAAACGTCGCTTACCAATATATCCAGAAGTTGAGAATCCATCTCAGTCGTCATGTTTTTGTACTATAGATATGTTACTCTATGGTCAAAGAAACAGTATGATCTGGCGCAGTGTCTTGATAATCTGATGTGAGTCATTTGACTGAAGGTTCTATGGTAAAGAATGTTTCAAGTGGGTCATTCTGATAACACTTTGGCAGCATCCACCGGTAATTGGATCAAATCTTCTCTAATAAAACATGTTTACACACATTGTATCACGTACAACATCAATTATGGGATGCTAAGGCATGTGGATTTTTTTATACCGTCAGAAGTCTAACCCGAAGTATGAAATAAGCCATTGACACACATCAACAGCATTAAAGCTCTCCCTATAACAGATTGATGAAGAAGCGCCCTCTAGCGAAAAATAGTGAATTAAATTGAATTGGATGTGGAATCATTGGTAATTGGTAACACACAAAGTAAAGATGCCGTTTGCTAGTTAGGTTTTACCCATGATTTGTGAGTCGATTTGAAGAACAGGAAAATCAGATGATGCACAGTCTTTATGTCATAAGCTTATAACACGTGTAAGGGATCTGAGAAACCATGTTGCCTTTTTTGTGTGTTTGATGTGATGTGTTCTGTGTTGCCAGCGTCGTTTACAGTGGTTTCCTTCGCCGATTGGCCTGACACACAGTCATATGAGTCTCCTGAAGGGGAACTGAAAAAATGTTGTCCCTCTGATGGTATACTTCATGTAACATACAACTGTCTAAATCAGCCATTATTTAACTAAATGTTTATTATACTTCAGACAAGCTTTCTTTCAGAGTATCAATAAGCAACAAAGATAAACTGTGGCAGTTAGAAGTAGCTAGTACAAATAACGATGACTGCAAATGGCTCAATTTTATTAACAATTTCAGAATTTATTAGGACTTCAAAATTAAAGATTGAAGAATGGAGACAATAAGAACTGTGTTCAGATCTGAGTTCTGCCTCAAACAGTTTGGGTTTTCAACTATTGTGTATGACCGGGTTTTCTTCTCTCAAGTAAGTTAGCTTATCTTATATAGTTGCTGTGTTATAGTGAATATGCTTTGATACCTTGGGTCTGGGGGCCACCAATGAATCCTCTACCGTGTCAGACTTCATATTTAAGTAAAACAGTTTGTTTTTTCTTGCAACTTGGTAACACATGGCTCACTGTATAATGAGTAAATACAACTTTTGCTGGGTATGGTTACTTTTGTGGCTGGATAGGGAAGCAAGTGTCGGCAGTGTCCACAGCTCATTGATGAAGCAGAATGGCAAGCTGCATCACCTGATATAATTCAGTATGGCCCTGATATGAGTGAAATAAACTCAAGTGCTAAATAACAAACAAGTATAGGCCTAAGTCTTGTCATATATAGTAAACAGCAATTTTACTACCTCAACTCCTTTAGTTACTTATTGGTGGTTGGATGGGTAGGAGCCTCCTGTGCCCTAGTGCTCTCTGAGATAAGGGGCACAGGATGTCGATTTGTTAGTGTGGTCCTGTTTTGTTAATGTTATGTAAATGTTTTGTCCTGCCTTGCTTGTTG
>JAVFBZ010159686.1:0-13168 GCA_032466195.1 Katharina tunicata | reverse complement strand
TGTTGGAGCACTCATCTGGTTTATTAATTGTTTATCTTGTGCATTGCCCTCAGGATGATACTAGTTGAAGAAATTGAACATGAAGAAAACAGGTCAATCAATAAATGATGTAAATTATATCGAAAACCGATACCATCTCGTGTATCAGAAACCTGCTTCTCATTAGTTTCTGATCACATCCAATTTTCCCCTGAAACGAGTGTCCATTTCCGTTTAATTAAAATTGGAAACCAATAACACGAGAGAAAACGCTGATAAATTTATCAGTTTGGTTCAATAAATGGCGGAGACAAAAATAGTTAGCTGGCCGCTTTGTTTCTCATACAGATAGCACGTATCCGTATAATCGTATCATGATATCTTGTATATGCGTGTCAAAGACAAAGACCTTGTACAATAATGGTAAACGTTATGATTAAGTGTTTATGTGGATGAAGCGGGGTTTATCTCGATTTTAAACTTTTACTGCTTACTGTCGAATGCATGCGCGATTTATCAATGGCATAACACTATTATGTAACATAGATATGCTAATAATAATAAAAAAAAAAAACGATAAAAAACACATTTTTTAAAAAATCCCTGCTTATATTTACACCTAAGCAGATAGTCATGTGGATAAAAGAGAGGCTCGAGCATACCCACACAAAATAAAATTTTGAAATTAACCCCAACCCACCAATGTATGAATGCTATATATCGTCAAGTTTCAAATTTTTGGCAAGGTCGTGATGTAGGTTGATACTCCTTATATCTGTCCTAGCTCTCTTTTAAGCGATAAGAGATCTGAACCTAAGAAATTTTAAATTTGTTGGCTGCAGACAATATATTTTAAAAAGATACTTGTTATAAGAGATAATATGAGGTATTTTAGCAAACCTTAGGAACATTGGGCGGACTGATAAAATATTCAAACCTTCATCGTGCATTTGTTACGCAGCTGACACCAATCTGAGTAGTTGTTTCGCTAATGGCATCCATGGTACATCACATGGATCATTTATTGACCAACAATCACATTCTTTAAATCACTACGGCGTTTATGACACGAGTTTAAGCTCAGGATTCACATTTTATATGATTCATATGTTTGCTCCAATTAATATCTAAATAGAACGACATAGCATGTGTGTCGATACTGTCAATAAATTCAAACTTTGTAGCTCCACATGTTTCCCAGATGAGGACTTCCACTGGGTGTTAAGTTCAATAATAATTCATCTCTGCTGGATTAATGTGTCAGTAAAGACAGAAGGGTACATTCTGTGAACACTGGTGCCCTTTGTTAATTACTCCTACTGCACTTTTCCATGGCTATCTTAGCTTTAGAGGAGAAAGATGAAAGGGTCAACATAGGATCACCGCCATTATAAAATGTGATATCAAGAAGTATACCATCGAGTTCAGATGACGATTACTCTTCTTTTCCATATCAATGCGTGGGCGGTTACTATCTTCTTTAACTGATTTCCCGTCTTCACCTAATTTTCATTAAAACCCAAAATTGAAGGGAACATTTATTTAATTCTGAGCATTAAGTACACTTAAACATGCGGCAAATGTTTGAACACAAAAAACATGGGCGTTATGGACGTTCCTAGTTTCAAAACATCCAATGTTATTGTCTATCTTCATGTATACAGTGTTTTGTCTTTTATGTAACTGCTATTAGCACTGCACTCAGTACCATGACGGTCAAGTGTCATTGGTAATAGATGTATACATCTCAGGTTTCGTTGTAAAACTTTCTTATATATTTGTTAAAAATTCACCAAAATTCATATGTCTGTGCAACATTAGGAATAATTGATTCATCTCTCAGGTTTAAGAACTGAGACGGGTCTCTGGTCTTACGAGAAGACACACGTTAGCTTCCATTATCGATACAGTTTTGTCAAGGTGTATTAGATTCGTATGTTCGTGGGAAACTCTGGCCACATCTCCAGGAATGATTATATGGCATGTTTATGTTAATACCGATGATAACATGTTTTACTGGTCAATGAATTGTCACTCTTATATAATACGGATGTGCCGCTGACAACTTGATATTCTTATTGAGTACCAGAAACGCAAATTCAAGAGTATGTCAAAGCAATAATGGTGTGTACGTGAGACGGACGTAGAGACAGATCAAGTCTTCAAAAATGATAAATCAAAGCTACACAAAACCATATGTAATAGGAAAGATACTTTGCCCAGATATCAAGACGTATGACGTAGTTGATTTAGTTTAGGATTTTACTGCTGTGTACATGTATGTGTTATAGATTCCACTCCTCATATCGACCATAGGTATGAAAGGGTAGTTTCCGCTGGCTGCAGAGATCGCGTTTGCTTTTTACGATATTCTAAAGTTTCCACCAAACACCGGCTGTGCAAAGTCGTAATGTAAATGAAATGTACTTGACTATGTATATTAAACACCAATTTAACATAAATAATAGCGTCATATGAAACAAAAGCCATGTTTAAGTTAGTTGTTTTGAAGAGCTGGCTCATGTTAAATATATTGTTTACTCAAGCGACTTACGAGGACAAACATTAATAAGAATGAACGTACGTATGATGAAGCCAGCACGTCCGCCATGATACAGGAATTGTAGGGGAACATGGGGCATTGATGTAGAGTTGAATGAAGGTATGTGTTTTCATTTTGGTTTGTACATGTACATATCACTGATAACATGCCATAGATATCCCACGAAAAGACGTTATACAATATTTTAAACATTTAATTTATGGCGACTGTTGTTCCCAGAGGACACGCGGGGCACATCATTTTCTTTGTAAAAGACTACAAATGAACGAAACAAGATACTTTTTTTGTCGTTCCATTATGCATTGGTTGGGTTGAAATTTGAGCAATTTAGCCATACAGGTATTCCCATGAGGAGTAATTTGATGTCACAAGACTCTTGTATTACCAACAGTTATGATAAAACATTCACCATTAGCTGGACAAAAAGGCAAAATTAAACGTCACATATTTCACATGCCTGTATGCTTAACACATAAACGCAATACTCAAGAGACATGAAACAAAGTTTATCTTATAGCTCTTTTCTATTTAAGTGCATATTTTGGCTATCTGTTGACAACCGGCACAAAATAGTTTTGCAACATAATTACCAGGGGCGCGAAGTGGATTAGTTGGTTGAGCGTTGGACTGCTGAGTTCCCTTCATAGTACCCGGATTAAGTTGGAATTCATTTGTAGACCTTAGGTATATAAGGGAAGTTTATCGGTGGCTGCAGAGATTATGGGGGATTTTCACGAGGTTTGTTTCCAGCTTTCCACCACACACCGACAACGTAGTCGCAATATAAGTGAAAAAATCAATAAAAACTCAACATAATTACTTGCAGTATTTACTGTTTAGCTCGATTAAAAAATGCAAACTGTTACAAAAAACTAGATTGCTCTAAATTTTACAATGAGTTTTGGCAATTGCTCGATTGGCTTTGTGCTCTTGTTTAAACTGTACTTTAGTCTTTTATCAGATTTATATGGCTCAATATTTAGTTTTTATTGCGCCTACGCTCGTTTGTTTGTTTGGGATTTTAGGTCAGATATTTCACTTATTCAACGTCAAGCCAGCCCAAAGGGGAGAAGAAAACCCCACTAAAGGACGCTGGTAAAAAACAGCAAAGGTCACACTACTTGTAAACGGCAAAAAATCGGCTTTCTAATGCCCGTTAGCTCAGGGAGTGAACGCATGTGAGTGTTAAGGATAATTGTCAAGTATTCAAAGTGTAACCTTTATAAATGATTACAAGGATAGCAACAACAACAACAAAATGCCATATATGCAAGTCATAATTCTTTTGGTCACCAAATTACGGTCAAATGTGATCAGAAAAATACTTGGTAAGATCGAAAAATAAAGTTTTTACTTATAATGGACGAAATACATATGATGTCCCAAGAGGCATTACTGACACCAGCTGTAAGAATATAACAGGTATTAACTCTGTATTACATTACAGAGTATTTTATTTATATTGAACATAAATCAATTACAACTTTCATCATGTGGGTTTGAAATTATGATTTTCATGTGGCCAGTGTGTGAATTCGTTTTTCTGTTCATAGTCGTTCACATGAACAAGGTCTTCCGGGCCTTCAGTTCATAAAAATATTAATTGCCGTTGAGTATTGGCGATGATAATGGGTTAGTCCTTTTTTTTATATTTTGTTCACGTTGAACGACTGCGTTTGTTTGTTTGTTTGAGATTTTACTATATATTGTACCATGATATTTTTGACTGCATTGCATGTTACTTTTGTATTTAGTGAATTAAACAGTGATAATTCAAACCCTCTCCCGGTTACGTGCCGTGTGCAAAACTATTCTTGAGGCATATACAGCAGAACGGTGTTGGCCATACAACAGTTACAGTTGTTACGCTGTATACCCCTGATCACAACAATAACTCGTCATTGAATCTAACCTGGCATCAATTTGTCTAAATTTAAACTTATTTAACGTAAATAAAATTATTCAGAAGACAATTCTTCCATAATAAAAGCACCCGAGGTTTACGTTGAACTTGCAACCGATATCACGTGACCTCAAACTCCGACACGTTTTGTCATCATGTATGTTTAAAAACGTAGTCTGGTCAATTAACACTAGCTTATTTTGATGCAAGATTACCGTAATGTTTATCTTCTGTTATGCCTTGTATACCTGTCAAACGTCATATTTAGTCATACATTCACGCGTGGACATTGGTGGATTTCAGCGAAGAGTAAAAGCGACAAAAGTCTGACCTTTTACTAATGTCAAACATTTATTTTTATTTTTATTTGGGTTTTACAAATGGTAAAACGTACATATTCCCTCTTGTTTGATAATCCATTCGGACAATCGTTCGTGTTGACTATTTTTCCCAGCACCATTGAAGCTGGGTAAGCATTACTTAAAAATGACGCGCTAAACATCGTCTTCGTTGAGGGTCAAAGTGTTAGGGCTGTGTAGAGGTGGTAGGCTTATTCGCAACATTCGAAGCGAGGAGAATTGGTGATTACTTGTTTTGGTGCTTAATGTTTTTAATACTTGTACAGTCACGGTTTATACATTTTGTATTCCATATATGATTTTTTAGTGGTTTGTTATTGTTGTATTGTTATTGGTCGGATTTCGGGGACGGGGTAAGATTAACATAAGTATGTAGCATAAAACACAAATTTATGAAAAAGTGTGACGGTTTTTGTTTGTTTTAGCTTGATGTAAGATTTATCTATTGATCAACTGATTGGGGTTTTATGCCGTTTTAAGTCAATATTACACTCAAACGATTGCGTCCAATGGATCAACGAGACTAACCCCAACAACACTGGCAATATGCAATATGCAGAGCGTTCACAATGTGAAATGGGACGTCATAGCCAATTGCCTTAAAATGAATGTTTGTCTCAGAACGCCACAGCCGAGAATTCCCGTCAACCACGCTCGACGTTTTATAAACCATTAGCTTCCCTAAACTTTACGAATTTAATTAACCTACTGATTACATCATACGTTGTGACACTCTAATCTGTTCATTTTACCGGGACTTCTGGTCTTGTTCTCAATCAGGAAGATATATTCCATATACATGCAGTTTTTAATAGAGCATTCTTGTTTGGTGAAATGCTGAAGATTGTATGTATGCCACACAAGGTTATTTCACGCAAATGATGGCGTTCTAGCTCAAGGAGTGAAGGCAAATCAACCCTCAATACCATGTGCAATATTCAAATACGCAACCGGACAAAGTCAGAACTCAAAACACGACGCCACAACACATCTGCTTCCTGACTCCCCTTAGCTTAGAGAGCAGCAGGTGACTTGCCGCAACCACCCGCAAATACTGAAGAAGTTGGACTAACTGCTCGAATGATTGATCCAGTACTCAGCCATCTTTCTGCAATAAATATACGATAGATTTAATGTTTGGTAAGCTTGCTAAGGCCTTCAACCAACAGTAATTGTGGAGAAAGAAGACAGCAGGTTCAGATTTCAGTCAGTAACTTTCTTGTACAAACACATTTGAACTAAAAATAACAAGTTTTGCAACAATTTAACCACTTGTAAAAAAAAAAAAAAAGCAAAAACGTGAAAACGTCCACGGACGATTTAGCGCTGCCAAGAACTTCATCGATAATCCCAGCTGGATAAATCTATAACCAATTATAAACGGCTAAATTGTTGGAGCACTCATCTGGTTTATTAATTGTTTATCTTGTGCATTGCCCTCAGGATGATACTAGTTGAAGAAATTGACCATGAAGAAAACAGGTCAATCAATAAATGATGTAAATTATATCGAAAACGGATACCATCTCGTGTGTCAGAAACCTGCTTCTCATTAGTTTCTGATCGCATCCAATTTTCCCCTGAAACGAGTGTCCATTTCCGTTTAATTAAAATTGGAAACCAATACCACGAGAGAAAATGCTTATACATTTATCAGTTGTGTTTAATAAATGGCGGAGACAAAAATAGTTAGCTGGCCGCTTTGTTTCTCATACAGATAGCACGTATCCGTATAACCGTATCATGATATCTTGTATATGCGCGTCAAAGACAAAGACCTTGTACAATAATGGTAAACTTTATGATTAAGGGTAAATGTGAATGTAGCGGCGTTTATCTGGATTTTAAATTTTTAATGCTTACTCTCGAATGCATGCGCGATTAATTAATGGCATAACACTATTATGTAACATAGGTATGCTAATAATAATAAAAACGATTTGAACTGAAATGCAAAGCATATGGTGTAAATAGAGAGAAACACTTATGAGGCAAACGTCATTTGTCTTTGTTTCATTGTTTGAGAGATATAAGCCTGGTGTCTTTGAAATTCCGATAATGTCAGCCCGCCATTGCTCCATTTAATGATCGACGAAGGGAAATCTTCTGGAATCAGCATTAATAACCTAAGCCCAGTTTATCCGCGACAGGAGGCCTGCCATAGTACATTGTTTGACAAGATGTACGAAAATGTAGACCTATGTATTAAACAACAACATTCATCTTATTGTTTTAACAAGCTCACTTAAATAAATGTGTCGCCAGTTTGGTACACAACAGAGGCTGTTAATGTTATCATACAATTTAATACTACTAGCTAAGAAATGATGGCCAAATTAACCGTCGACATAAAGTTGGCAAGGCCTGACATTTGGCTCTGAAATTGTCCTCCCAAGTATGCTACTGTTCAGTGTATTGCCTTCATATTAAATTTGAATTTCACGCAAATTTAAAATCGAAAAATCAACTTCTGCAATTTTCAATAATTTTTAAGATTCCCTGTGTTGATTTTGTTCTTATTATAAAGATTATAAAACATGTACAACAAATGGCTTTTACGTATATTTACCTAATGCGCAATGTCGACACATCAGTGTAGCTGTAATACAGCTGCATGTTGCCAAAACAATGACAGGGGTTAACCCATTTAACTGCTTATGTTTACACCTTAGCAGATAGTCATGTAGATTTAAGAGAGGCTCGAGCATACCCACTTTGGAAAAATTAAATTTCAAATTAACCCAAATGTATGAATGCTATATATTTCAGAAAGTTTAAAAAAAAAATTCGTCAAGTTTTAAATTTTTGGCAAGGCCGTGATGTAGGTTGTCAACTCCTTATATCTGTCCTAGCTCTCTTTTAAGCGACGAGAGATCTGGACCTAAGAAGTTTTAAATTTGTTGCTTGCCGACAATATATTAAAAAAAAAAAACTTGTTATAAGAGATAATATGAGGTATTTTAGCAAACCTTAGAAACATTGGGCGGACTGATAAAATATTCAAACATTAATGGTGCATTCGTTACGCAGCTGACACCAATCTGAGCAGTTGTTTCGCTACTGGCATCCATGGTACATCACTCAGTGGCCAACCATCGCATTCTTTAAATCCCTATGGCGTTTATGACACGAGTTTAAGCTCAGGATTAACATTTTATATGATTCATATGTTTGCTCCAATTAATATCTAAATAGAAAGACATAGCATGTGTGTCGATACTGTCAATAAATTCAAACTTTGTAGCTCCACATATTTCCCACCTGAGGACTTCCACTGGGCGTTAGGTTCAATAATAATTCATCTCTGCTGGATTAATGTGTCAGTAAAGACAGAAGGGTACATTCTGTGAACACTGGTGCCGTTTGTTAATTACTCCTACTGCACTTTTCCATAACTACCTTAGCTTTAGAGAAGAAAGTTGAAAGGGTCAACATAGGATCACCGCCATTATAAAACCTTTAAGTTCAGGGTCGCTGTAATGTACGTAGCTGGGAGATCATTTATGTCAAGCCAGCGGGCCAGGGTCACATAATCCAGCTCCATTGCAGAAATAATTAGAATAGCATTTAAGCACTTCATGAAATTCTGTTTCTGACTGTGATCATAATTGTTATTTGTGTACCCTATAGACCTTCACCTTTTACAAAATATAAATCTATTATATGTTTTGGCAAATTACAGCTACATTCAGCTTTTAGATTAATCATTCTCTGCCTTGCTGATGAATTTATACCGAGAACCAAACATCGTTAAACTAATGTCAGCGCCCAACACTGGTTCGTAAACAGCTGATACCTACCTGGGGAGTTATCTCTATTAGAACATGCAAGTCGATTCTGTCATGGCTTAATCATTGATGGTTAAGGCAAGCGTTCAGGCTCTTGGATGAGTCTAGGCCTTGAGTCACATTGTGCTTCAGATGACTGCTGCTCGTTGTTTAGTTTAGTCAAGTATTCCAAGGTCTATATCTCCGTTGGGTACCATTGAGGAGTGGTTTAACCAGTAAAAAACACTGTTTGCGCCTTATTGTAACTTATGTTCTCATCATGTTAATTACTACTGCTCTTTGTACAGGGTTAACTAGATGAAGAGAGAGAAGTTGATAGGGTCAACAAAGGTAATCAATCATTATTTAATACTATAACAACTCATACCATCTAGTGTATCTGACAATTCCTCTGTTTCTCGAAGGCGATATAGAATTTTTGTTTTTATTATATCCCGTTTCCGTTACATCAAAACTGAATTTCAATACAAGGACTCTTTATATAGTGCTTACGATTCTTAGTGTAATTGCAGTAAGTTATACAGAGCAACATCACATTGGCTATAACGTGTTATAAAGATAAAAAAATGCGTTTATATGTTTTCATGCATAAAATAAACGTATGCAAATCATGTTTATAACAGTTACGTTTCAATATCCAATAATGAACTAATGAAATGATGAAGTAAGACCGGCAAATTTAATAATTAAAGATTTATTTCGTTTATTATAAACGAAATACTCTAATACTGATACACATATTAAAATATATACAATTGTTTACAATGAATTTGTTACATATAATTTTTGGGACAAGGTAGTAGTGTCCAGTTTGTACAAATGTTTGGCCTAGTACAATTGTCATAAATGTTAAACAAAATCCCGTTGGATTATTAAACTCTATTGATCCTTGTTGAAATACTAACGCTGAAACACGTACCGATCATATCGCCAGCAATTTACTTTGCTGTGATTATGGGTTTTATTTTGTAGACAAAGTGTCTGTATGATTCTCAAATCTATGAAATCTATACATTCCCTTATATCAAAATTCCTTTCTGGGAATGGCAATCACATTTCTAGCAGAGAGATAAAGGCACAAAGCATCTTAGATTACAGCTGACAGAAACACATGGATAAGTAAATAAACCGGTTACATAACTTGGCCGCACGCAATGCTTGCCAAACAGTTATAATTTCTACCATGCAGAATTAAACATTTTTACCAACGTATATCCTACTTCTAAACAAGTTGAAATATTGCTACATATAAGTAGATACAATTTCAACTGAAATTGAAATAAATTCTTCTATTTTTATTTTGTTAAGACATTCTTTTAGAGTTGAGGCTCCACAATTATTTAATGCTCTCCCGAAGTCAGTTAAACAGAGTTCCAGTCTTAAATTATTGAAAACATCCTGTTATAAATTTTACTTAACACAATTCAACGAAGATATAATGCATACTTAAATATCATAACCTATTTATTATATTTGTATATCTTAACTTTTAAAATTAACATTTGTATTTCTTATATTGTACATATAATTATTAATTGTTTTAGTTTTCTTTGTTATATCCCATCGACCCTCATGAACAGAGGCTTTATTGTCCTATTATTATTATTATTATTATTATTTAAAAAGTGTAAATGAAAAACAAATATTGTCACTTTTAGCCACCACTTCGCTATCGATTATTAGCGTTTATTTTATACGTTGTCTAAGTATCAACATTTTGAGCAGCAGTTTCATTACACACAAAAATACCCGCAAGAAAAATCACAATGTTTCCCATTACGATTCTGGTATGTAGTGGTCATTGCAATCATCTTTAGAATTGACTCATCCCAGAGATATTTTTAATTTTTATAAGGCACTAGATGTTCGTCCATCACCGAAAGATAGACTGACGAAGATGTATCAGCTTTTAATAAAACAGAAACCAAGATCTTTTCCTCGGGAAGATCAGTATAGTGTTATTGTAGCTTGGGTTTTGGTCTGGATTTTAATCTGTTACTGGTCAATGGCGTTGCGCTGTTATGTAACATGTATAATTAGGCTGATATCATCTTAAAGTTTTATTTAAATACGAGAAACGCCATACATGTTAAATGCTGTTCACAGTATGTTAACATTATAATAGACACGGTGTTAAATCTGCAGCACCTGAAAATTACTTACATATTCATTGTCTTGAGATGGCGTTGTTGTGAATTTGTCCTTTTCAAATCAATTTGACACAAAAAGGCTTTAAGATGATTCACGGAAAAAGAGTTGACATACATGTAAGGCTGAATCCATTAGTTATCTTGAATTATTTAATATCGAATATCTAAACCACTTCAGAGTTTTTATACGCTCAGGAGTCTATAACAGGAAGCCAGCGAGCGCATTGATCTCTCAATAAATTATAATTTGTAGATAGATCTAGTATACCAAGGGATGTATGTTTTATTTTTAGGAATTCCCATGGCATCACGGAGAACGTGATGTAAAGAATCTCATGCGAGGTCGTACTGCAATATTTGTGCACATTTAAATTGCAATGATTGTGACCTCATACACAAACGGAAGTGTCATTGACTGTTTGTCATAGTAAAACATTATAAGATCTGCAAATAACAACTTCATATTTTATATATGGCTGTTATCCTTTTATATTATTTGTGGATTTGCGTGTAAACACAATAAATTCAATTTTTGACAAATGGTACTATAAAGTGAGTTAGCAGTTATAAGGTACACCTGAACTAAAGGCAGAATATTTTCTACTTAAATGGTGCATTTGGAACAAAATCTTGCCCTACTGCAGTGTTATGTCAACAATTTCTGATAATGTGTCTTACGTAACTGAGACTTTTTTTTAAAAATAACCTATATCTGGAGCCCATGGTTTCTAGTTCTTCCATATCTTCATGGAAAAAACTATTACTTCATGGTCATGTTGATCATTTGCTCTGTTAATATTGTATTTTATTGCCTAGATGATCGTATAAAATCGAGAGGGATTTTTAAGTATATGTAATCCATTAGGATCTTATATATAGGATATAGGATATCACAGAATCGGTAGGATCTAAATAATGTATCGTATATAATAAGTAATATGTGTATAGCAATGTTGTCCTTTACTTAGACAATAAAAGTAAATCATTATGAAAATATTAACTTGATGTATAGAGAAATCAATGGCTTAAAGCCGGATCATTAGTTTTAGTCATGTTTTATGTATTCCATGTAGATGTATTTTCTTAATTGATTAACCACATCGCCTTTTTTGTTTCCACAAGAAACTTTTTTACGATCATTGTTAGAATGAATTCTCCATATATTTTCTCCAAAAGACGTGAATAGTAAATTAATTGGAAAGGCATTTCTGTGGCATAAATCAAAAGACCTACATAAACAATGAAAGCTAAATCCTGTAACTACACGACATTACTCTTGCGGTTGTCGTTTGTCATCTCGTTTGTGAGATATAGAGATTTACTACAGTTAATTACTCTCCATTCGATTTGTCGAATTTCACTTGTGGCATGTATGGAGGCTACGAGAAAACAATGAAATAACGTGTACGCATGAAGTTGGCGTCTTATATGGAGTGCAAATTGTTCTTTGCTTATAAAATGCTTGCTTTTTTGTTTTCTATAATAACTCTAGTTACATTAAAGAGCACATGCGTGTTTAGCATTTCAGTCAGACAAAAAGTCAAATAGAAAGAAAATTACTTATGATGTAGATAAACGTACACATTCAGAGCAATTAATCGAGTGGTGAAGGAGCTTAGAGGAGAGTTTTTTTTAACATAAAGTGAAATTCCTTCAGAACCAATTGATTTATAAAATGAGTTATCAATTCTAGTTAAGAACTGTACACTGTGCATGGAATCAGTCCATCAAAAATAGTGGTCATAGAGAAGAAAAACAATAACCAATAATAATCAGCATCGAATAAATACTAAGAACATAAAGACTAGGGTTTTGGCCTCTGCCAGTAATACCCATTATCATTCAGTACATTGTCCATGATTGCAATTCCCAAGGATATACACTCCAATCAATGGTTCGAACACATTGACAGAAACAAAACAATGCAGATCACACAATGAAAATGATGGGACCACTTTAAAAAAAAAATTCACGATAAAAGCTAGGCAACAAAATATCGTATAACATAAGGATGGTGGCCCTGATATTTTTATATATCCGCCATAACCTTTAACACCTGGGCTTCAGGAAAGACTTAAAGCCATCATCGGTTATGCAGATCAACAGTTGGAACATAAATGCATATCGTTTTTATTTAAGAAGATCACATTACGGCGGCACATGCTTGGTTGATTAATTGTTTATCTGGTGTTTTGCCCCCAAGATGATACTAGTTCACGGCATGAAACCGACATGATAAATACAGGTTAATCCATAACTTATTAATATTATATCGACAACCAATAGCATATAGTGCATCGGGAATCTGCTGTTCATTTCGTCCTCAAAACAACCACGTTCGCCATGAAAATTATACAAAGACATGACGACTGAGATGGATTTTCAACTTCTGGATATATTGGTAAGCGACGTTTCGATCTAGATAC